>CAJHQQ010000426.1:0-199851 GCA_905132885.1 Moricandia moricandioides
GGTCGGGGTCTTACATTGCCCCAACTTCTTTTTCAGTCCTTCACTAGGAATGATACCAAGGAGTGGGATCTCCAGCTTTTACGGGAATTATTTCACCCAGATGATATCCTTTTGATACTTGGCTAAAACCTTAGCGCCCTCTAGCTCCGGATGGATATGTTTGGAACCACACAAAATCAGGAGTGTATTCAATTAAATCTGTTTATGGCCTACTCCGATCGACCAAGCTGAGTCTTACACATGAAGGGGTTATAGAATCGAGTATCACGAGTCTTCAGAGCCATGTGTGGAAGATAAAGGCCCCTAGTAAGATGAAGCATTTCTTGTGGCAAGCTATCCCAATTTGTGGGGCGACAACAGAGAGGCTCATTTATAGACACATGGGTACCGATAAGAGTTGTCCTAGATGTGTTGGCCCAGTGGAGTCGATTAACCATCTTCTTTTTTAATACCCGCCAGCTTTGCAGGTTTGGGCTTTATCGGATTATCCATCCCTTCTGGGTTACTTCTCCAGTACATCGATATACCAAAACATAAACTTTCTGTTTTAGAAGAGAAAAGAAGTGGCTCCACTGAGACACAGTTTGATACCTTACCATGGATTTATTGGTACATCTGGAAGGCGATGAACGACAAACTCTTTAATGGGAAATTTGTATCTCCAATTGACACTCTCCAATATGCGTCCCTTGAGGCAGAGTGTTGGAGGAAGGCAAATGAAAAGGAGGAAGCAGGCGAGGATCATGACGACCCTCCTACTACAAAGGATGAGACAGTACCCCCTTGGATACCCCGAATCCCTACCTTTCAAATTGATGTGTCATGGATCGATAATGGCAGTGTCAGTGGCTTAGGGTGGAGTCTTAAGGATCAAATGGGTTTTGAATCTTTCGAAATACGAGCGTGCGGCAGGAGCCTCTCAGCTTTACATGCTGAGATGGTCGACTTACTTTGGGAAGCTTTATGTATGAGAGACAAGAGAATAACCTCGACTACAAATCTGATGGACTGGCTAATATTCGCGACAGAGATCAAGATGTTCCAATGACTACATGAGGACTTCGAGGATGTGAGCCTGATTCATATTCTTCGGAGTACGAATGGTCGGGCGGACTAGCTAACGAAAGAAGCAAGAACCAAAGGCCATACTTTCTCCCATATAGATCAGACCCGGATAGATGAATGTGCTCCTTGGATAATCGACTCTTCTAACCAACATGTGATCTATTTGAAATGGACAGCCGGCCAAAAAAAGATTTGTGGGGTTTGGGGAGTTTTAAAAGTCAATTTCTTGTGAAAAGGGGTAAAAAGGCAAGAAAAATGAACTAATAGTGTTTGAAAAATGGTCATTAGGGAACAAGTAAAAAAAAGTTCAAAAGTGTTCAAGTAGATGTAAACCCACCTTGAAAAAGATAAGAAAAATGAAAAGAGTGGGGGGGGGGGGGGGGGGGGGGGAATGAGAAAAGAAGCCAAATAATGAAAAGAAAGAACAAAATTACCTAATTGGCTAGCAAAAGAAAGAACAAATTTCATTTTGGTGAGTCAAAAGAGAGAGATTTTTGGGTTGTTGGGTTAGAGAATGAGATGATTGACACTAAGCAAAAACCCGATCAGGTATAACCGATCGGGTTCGGATATCCAAACTTACTCAGAGTAAAACCCGATCGGGTATTTTGTTACTTCGATTCGGATTTCAGTTCAGATTTTTTGGGTCGGATTCGGGTTCGGGTTCTGATATCGGATAAAATGTCCAGGCAAGTATAACATATTTATTTTGTATATATAACAATGGGTGCAGCTAGCGGTTAAGAATTTACAGATTGGTTGTGTGAGTTTGTGTGTGGACCAAGCTATGTAGTGAAGTCATGAAAAGGAGAAATGAAACAGATGAGAGAGCATAAGAGTCCTTTCTCTCTTCTTATTCTGATTTTTGAATGAAAGTATACATTCTTGTGATTAATAACCAGTTTTCAACCGGAGCATTTGAATATTCATTTTTCCATTTCACAAGTCATAGATGAACGACTCACTATAAGAATCACCAATGACTTTACCAAAAGACGATGTGTTGGAACAGCTACCAACTGTAAACCAGAAACAAATCCTAATTCCTTCCCGTACGACTTTCAAAAGCACTCTATGTAACTTGATATGACTAGTTTAGTGCCTGATTTGTTTGTTTTGCTCAGAACTAAAAAGAAAAATATTTTGGTCTAGAAAAAATGAAAGACTTCTCTGCTTTAAATTGTTTATAGTAATATCTAGTATTTTAAGTAATCTGAACCAGATAATCTATTTCGACAAAAACATTTTCTATGTAATAAAAACAGAAATTCTAATTTTTAAAGCCTTGATATGTTCTGGAACACACAAAAGCTTTGATGGTCAAGAAAAGGGTTTGGAAAAAAAATTGAGTCAAAAGGATTTGGGTAATCATTAAGTGATTATGTGTTTAGAACATTTGATGTGAGATCTTTAGAAAGTTGTGCAAGTACATGGAAAACCAATTCTAATTTAACTTTGTTTAAAGTGAATCTCAACCAGGTATTAAACAAGTGTTTACTGGTTCATTTACATAAAGATATATCAAGAGCAAGCTAGCATCAAAGCATGCAAAGATTCATTCAACAAAACACTTAATTTTGGTCAAAAGGTCTAGTCCACAATTTTGTTTTCAAAATAGTCTAGTTTTCTAAAGATTTTTCTAATTTTTCGCTCGTTGTAGTCCTATATATATAAGAGGATGGACGACCAAAATGAATACTTAATTATCTTTTTACCAAAAAACCTTTCTTACAACTTGGTGATTCTCTTGTTCAGTTTTGAACGTTATATTTGATTGCTAGGAGAGGAATCTCCCACTATGTGACCTATTCAAAGCTACAGAAGAGGTTAAACTCGCAGACTATTGAACCGAACAACACTTGGGCTATCTGCAACCATTGTGTGAAACCATCAACCGAATGTTTGTATTCTTAGCCACCGATTCCATCCGCATGTATACCTTTCAAGTGGATCAGGGACAAGGCCATGACCAAATCTGTACCATGATATGACCCTTCCCGGCTTGCGTCATGGACAAACTGACCATCCGGACAGGTTTGGACAATCAACTTGGACAAAGATGGAACCGACTTCAAATCCAAAATATGAGAACATTTTGGTTGACCAATAACCTATGGAAAACACTTTGGTCGACCCAAAATCAGTTAGGGTCATTGAGTTTTGAGAGTTGGCCAAAGAATTCACTTCTTGACCATATCGAGCTAGTTCAACCACCGATGGCCTAGTGAATCTCTTGTTTTTTTTTGTTGAACTAGTACATGATTTTATCATGCTAAAAACAAGAACATGGGCCTACACTTACAAAAAAAATAACTAATTGCCATATTCTGGATCAAATGGCCCAAGAAAAAGTGATTTTGGCCTATGAAGAAATCTTAACAAAACCACTTAAAGTAAACTTTTATCATGTCTTATGCAAGTGTTTACTGGCCCATTTTCATAAAGACATATCAAGAGAAAACCAACATCAATCATATTGTGGCATGCAGAGATTCTCATTCAACAACCTTTAATTTTGGTCAAAAAGTCTACTTCACATTTCTGATTTTACGTAAGAGTGTAATTTTTTTTAATTTCTTTAAAGTTTTCATCCATTGGTCTCATATAACATACTGGACGACTATAATGAATACTTAATTTATTTCTCTGAAATCTTTCTTATAACTTGGTGATTCCCTTATTTAGTTTTGAACAATGTATTCAATGGGAGAGGAATCTCCATTACGTGATATATTCAAAGCTACAAACTAAGGGCATGACTGGTTGAAAGGCAGCGGTTGCGAAAATTTGTGGATATGGGTAGTTACAGTTTCTAGCGTTATTAAACGATTTGTACATTAGAAATTAGTGCGTTTGCGGAATATTTATAAATGGGTAATTATGAAATATTTACAGCGCTTTAATAATAAATTATCAATATTAACATATTATAATATTATAAAAAAAATATTAAAACATACTATTACGATAAAATATAATAATTACTAATATAATACAATTTATAAAAATATTGTGTTTATTTATTTATTTTTATATTAAATGAAAGTTAATTCAATAAAAAAATTGAACATTTATATTAGAACTTTTTTAAAAATATATTTTGTTTCACTTATATATGTATATATTTTTATAAATGTATATGTATTACTGTTTAAAATTAGAGTGAATAGTTTTTGTTTAAAGTTTTTATAAAATAAATTATGATATTTTTAGTGAATTTAAATTAAAATGTAAAATGTATATATTTTTATTTATAATATTCAAATTTTAACAACAAAAATTGTGTGATTCAGTACACAGAACACACCATATGATCATCTAAACTATTGGAATCAACCAATTGGAAGCATAAGATTTAGGAGATTACAGAAAAAAAATTGGAGCTACATGTGATACATGAATTGCATATAAAATCACAGGAGAAGTATCAAAAATGAGAAAAAAATAGTCCAAAGAAAAGAAGGGTGATGATAGTCACCTTGGCAAGGTAGGGAAAGAGAAAAAAAATATTGGTGCACAAATCCACAACATGTACAATCAAATAAAAGATTCAAACTTAAACAATTGTAACACAATAAAAACATAAAAAACTCACTGTAAGCAAAAAACTACAAATGTCTCACCGAAAATAGAAACAAATATTTTTCAAAACCGGTAGATAATATAGGAAGTACTCACATACTAATCAAAACAATCACGCAAAAACTAAAAACAACTTAGTTCAGAAAAAAACAACTAAAATAACCAATTGAAAAATCCATAAGATATCAAAAATCAACTGAACCTGAAACAATACAAACAAGCACTGCTCTTGCACGGAAAAAGGGTCTATTTCAACATGAACTTTTCGCGTCGTGCATATTCCTTCACGAACTTTGTAGTAGTGCGTATTCCACACTGAACTAAACAAAAAATTTAAAATACTATATGAACTTTATGCATCGTGTCTATTCCTTCACGAACTTTAGTAGTGCGTATTTCACATTGAACTAAACAAAAATTTAAAAAATACTACATAGACTCTCAAAATCGTGCTTATTTATTTATAAATCGTTAAAAGTGTTAGTCATCCGTTAATTTGCCAAAAAAACATCATTTTGAATAAATTTTGTGAAATTAAAAATTTAAAATAAAATATAAACTCTCAAAATCGTGCTTATATATATATTGACTGTCAAAAATAATAGTCATCTTTTAATTTATCAGAAGACTTTATTTTGGATAAATTTTATGAAATTATTCGTCGTTTTTAAAATTTTTAATTTTACAAAATCTATCCAAAATGACATTGTTTTGATAAATTAATATATGACTAACACTTTCAAAAAATACTACATAGTCTCTCAAAATCATGCTCATTTATATATTGACCGTTAAAGGTGTTAGTCATCCGTTAATTTATCAAAACGTCAGTTTGAATAAATCTGTAAAATTTAAAATTTAAAAATAAAATATAGACTCTCAAAATTGTACTTATATATATTGACTGTCAAAGGTGTTAGTCATGCTTTAATTTATCTAAAGATTTTATTTTGGATAAATTCTATGAAATTATCCGTCGTTTTATAATTTTTTAATTTCTATAAAAAATGACGTTGTTTTGATAAATTAACGTATGATTAACACTTTTGATTTTCTGACAAAAAAATACTAACACCTTTGACGGTTAATATACATATATACATATATATATGACTAACACCGTTGACTTGCTGACAAAAAAAAGACTAACACCTTCGACGCTCAAAATCGTGGTTATATATATATATATATATATATATATATATTGATTGTCAAATGTGTTAGTCCTTTTTTTTGTCAGCAAGTCAAATGTGTTAGTCATACATTAATTTATCAAAACAACATCATTTTGGATAGATTTGTAAAATTGAAAAAATTAAAAAACAACGGATAATTTCATAGAATTTATCCAAAATAAAGTCTTGATAAACTAAATGATGACTATTATCTTTGACAGTCAATATATATAAGCACTATTTTGAGAGTCTATATTTTCTTTTTAATTTTTAATTTCACAAAACTTATTCAAAATGATGTTTTTTTGCTAAATTAATGAATGAATAACACTTTTAAAGATCTATAAATAAATAAGCATGATTTTGAGAGTCTATGTAGTATTTTTTGAATTTTTGTTTAGTTCATTGTGAAATATGCACTACTATAAAGTTCGTGAATGAATAGACACGACGCATAAAATTCATATAGTATTTTAAATTTTCTGTTTAATTCAGTGTGGAATACGCACTACTACAAAGTTCGTGAAGGAATAGGCACAACGCGAAAAGTTGATATTGAAATAGGCCCTTTTTCCGCTCTTGCACGGGGTAATATTTCTAGTAATAATAATTCGAACGATAGATCGGTTGGTCACATAAGTCCAACGAGATTTATAATTAAAATTATCATCTTTTTATACAGAACTGGACAAGCAAATAAGAGCATACTAGCAGGTGTCTGTGAATTTGTGAAAACAAATAAATTTTAACGACTAATATAATATAATGTCTGTTATGTTTTTGAAACATTATAATATATTTTTATTTTTTAAACTAAATTTAAAATTTTATATATTTTTTCTAAATAAATATTTTTATCCTTTGTTTATTTGATTATCTTATAATCTTCAAAAATATAAAATATCACTTTTTAGTATTCTATTAGGATTTTTATCTAATAACTATAATAAAAATAGTTAATATATGCTTCAAATGTCATTTCTGAGCAAATATTATATTGTATATATCTAATAATATTTTCTAAAAATAATATATACACTATAACATCAATAATATTTATCGAAGATGATATGTAGATGCTAATAATCCTAAAATCAAAAAAAAAAATTATCGCCTAATATAGCTTAAAGTAATTCATTTTGTAAATTATTTAACGTTAAATATGTAAAAATGTAATATAAATAACCAAACAATTAAGACTACTAGAAAATCAGATATATTATGAACAATTGCTAATCAAATAATTGGTATGAATAAAAACCGTTAGATATAATATATATATATATATATATAATTGATAGGGTTTGTAATACAAGTCTACATGATTATTTACATTTTTATATCATTATCTATAATATACAAAAATAACAAAAACCATTATCTATTAATTTTACTTTATTTTTAGTTATCTATATAACATATAAATTTTGTTTTACAAAAAATTATTAAACATTTTATTTTTAAATATGAATAAAATAATTTTTTCGTTTTTACAATCACATAACTTTAACAAGTTTGATGATGGAAAATTAATCTCAGTTATTTAATATATAAGAGGACAATACTAGTCCATAAGAAATTGGGCTAGCACATAAAAGCATATGAGACAAAGCCACCTCAAATAGAAAAACCGTCAAATAATAACTCTACAAAAAGGTGGTCTTAGCTACTAAATCAGTAGTTCGGTTTTGCTCGAAAATGATGTACAATTTTATGTCTTAAATTCTTGTTTTTAGAATAACTAATTCCTTTAACGTGGTTAAAAAGCTTAACGATAATGTTAAATCTTGAATCATTAAAATTAGGTCTTTGCAGTATGTTCCACAAAATTGACAGATTAAATATTGTAGCATACTTTCCATGGTCCTAGTAAATGCTTCCAACTCTGTGTACAAAGAGAGGACGTGCTTTCTTTGATTCTTTAATCCTAAAAAATTTTCATGTCCTGAAGACTCCTTCTGCACCCATCTATGTATTGTGGTTCAGTAGTCCATGATCTATCCATTAAATATATGTTCCGCAAGCTAGAGACTTGAGTTGTGATAGGAGGACTATAGGATGCATGTGGTGCATGTGTCCAAAACCTCACCACTGTTGCATGCATGTGGTGCAATGTGTCCACGCTCACCTCACCAGTGATAAAGAAGTAGCTACCACCTAAAGCCTATGAGAGGGCTCACCTAAGAAAACAAGTTACACTAAACGGAATCATCCCCTGTATATTAAAAGAGAAGTCATTTTGTCACATGTCACTCATACAGAGCTTCTCAAATTTGAGACATTTGATTGGTCGATTTTTTGGAATTTTTTTATCATTTTTTTAATTCAAGGATCTCACTATAATAGGAAAGTACCATTGAATACTAATTGCAAGGGAAAACATAATTTAATGACCAATTAACATCACTTTCCAAATGACTTACATAATTAGTTAATAAATTACTTGCGCAAGAATATTAGTTAATACATGTAATAATTAGTTTCTTTATAACAAATAAATTACTTGCGCAAGAATATTAGTTAATACATGTAATAATTAGTTTTCTTATTACAAATAAATAACGTGCGCAAGAATAACCATATCATATGAATATCATTTTATGAAAATATCAATTTAATATCTTCCTTTAAACGCTTTCATTATTTATTGTATGAATATTATCTTGGCATCATTAATCTAAGAACATTCACTTTGTATATATATAAGTGAATCTTGATGTCTTTACACCCACACATTCTTCTCTTTTGATCGCACAATGGCAATGGTGCGAGCCAAGAAAAACATTGTTTCTTTTCTTAGAGATTTAAAAGCCCGTAAAGATACGTCGCATATTGAAGTTAGGATTATCCGGTTGTGGAGAAACTACAACAAAGAATCAGGCAACACCATTGAAATGGTTTTTGTTGATAAAGAAGTAAGTCAACCCGATTTTCTTCTTTAACCAAACTCTTATCATTTATGCTTTGTCTAAAGCGTATCTTTTTTATGTATAATCAGGGGATAAGAATTCATGCTTCCGTTGGTGAACAACTCATCAAGAAATATGATAACAAGCTACATGAGGGGGATGCAATTGTCGTCCAGTTGTTCAAGGTCTACGATGCTATTGGTGAATATCATACAACCTCGCATCCCTACAAAATTGGCTTCTATCCAACAAATTTTGTTGGAAAAGCTGATGAGTTTCCAAGTGAAGTTCCTGAGAAGTATTTTGCGGACTTTACCAAAATTATGGAAGGAAATATTGATAGCAGTTGTTTGGTTGGTGAGTCAGTTTCTTACATTTTGCTATATAGTCTTTCACTTTTGTTATACTTGTTCCTGATTTTTTTTTGTGTTATCTAGATGTTATTGGCCAAATAGTTAACTTTGGGTCTCTGGAAAATAAAATGATCAAAGGAAAAGATAACATGAGGCTTTTGATAGAGTTACGTGACCCATAAGCTTAAGTTCTTTATCTTTTTCTTTGATTTTCTAGTTAAACATCTATAATTTGTTTTTTAACATATATTTTTATTATACAGTAATGTAAAGTTGATATGTACTCTTTGGGGTGGTTATGCTAAACAAGTATACGACTACAGCATGAGTAACATGTCCACAATGATTATTTGTGTTATCAGGTCATGTTCTGTTAAAAAGTGGAAAGGTATGTAACGAGACCTATATAAATGTCTAATTATAGTTTTAAAAATCCCATATAATAAGATCACATTATTGTAGGTGCTTACTCCATATCTATTGGTTTTAATTCAACTCAAATTTTTCTCAACCCAACGCTTGGATTGATTGAGGAGTTCAAATCTTGGTACGTCTCCAGTATATTACGTTTCTGTACGTACATTTTATTTTTTGATAAGTACCGCTACAACATACTAAATCGTTTTGATATTATGGCTTACTTCTTTTGTGCAGTCTCCCTAATGATACACTTGCTATTACGAACAACTATAGTAGCCAATGGTATGTTGGTACTGCTACATCTGTTTGTGCCAAGTTTTTTGTTCATAATGAGAGGCTAACCATAAAAGAGATCATTGATAGTACTCTGGTAACACTAAACCTATCACATAATAATTCTCTAAATATGATTATATTCTATTTGTTATCAATGATCAAAACATATTGTCATGGGTGAATAGGTTGGGACTTTTGTCACTCTGGCTACTATTAAAAGTATAGATACTGAACGTGGCTGGCAATATCTAAGTTGCAAATATCACAACAAAAAAGTATTGCCTACAACCAATGTTGATAATGATGACCGTCCCTTGTTCTTTTGCAATACATGTGATAAAGAACACATTGACGTCATTTCCAGGTAACGTATTTTAGTCTTACAGAATTAAGTATATTATTGTATTCGCCATATCGTGTTTTCAGGTTCAAATTAATTGTCCATGTTAAAGATGATAGCGGTGAGGCAAACTTTCTTTTGTTTGATGGCAATGCTCAACTGATTGTGCGTCGTCCTGCCGCTGAACTCTATGATGAGGTAACTGCTTGTATAATAAATAGTATCTCAATTAACCCCCATAAATACCTTTGTCCAATCTATCTCTATGTAATTGTAGAATGAAGATGAAGACTTGTTACTAGAAGCAGTTAGCGACCTTTTTGGCAAGAGAATCCTTTTTGAGATTTCAGTTGATGCTGATAACATCAAAGTAAATAGCTCTTAGTATGTTGTTCGAATGGCGAATGATGACCGTGAAATGATTGAGGAATTTGCTGCTTTGCCTCCTAAACCGGTATTACACTGGTTATTATTGCTTAAATTTTAACCTTACATTACCATAATATTTGTTGTGGTGAACTGTTTCTCTTGCAGGTCCTAATGTTGCAGTCCTCAGATGATATTTCCACAGGTTCGGGTGGTTTTTCAGGAACTCCTTTGTCTAAGAGAAAAAGTGAAGAAGATCAAGAAAGTAGCCTTGATGATCAACACTCCGTTAGCAAGAAACTTGCTCAAAAGAAAGTCAAGGGCGAGTAATCTGTCAGAGGATAATGGTGTTGTACTTTGTATTGTCATGGCTTTATCTTGCTTCAATTTTCATTCATTGTGTTTTTTCAATTTACTCTAAGTACCTTGGTTTTTGGTTTTTTTAAGATTTAAAGATTTATTTGTTCCTCAGTTAATCATATTGCATTACCGTGTTATTCATTATTAAAGCAAGCTTTGGATTATAGATCATTATTCCAATGTCAATATATAGAATAATATCATTGTTCCAATGAGACAAATATTTTGACTGAGCCTTGGAGATATCAATAAGCATGCACAAAAGTGGAACTGTTTATCTTGGCATCGACAGGACTTGACCATAGTTTCATGAATTGGTTTTTATTTGCATTCTTAGATTCATAATCAAACCGATTTATAATCATAGCATTCTTAGATTCATAATCGAACTGATCCTCCCTAATTAGGCTTTTATTTGCATTAATTAAATCTCAGCCCATTTGAGATTCAGAATTAAAAACAAACTGAAGCCCACATACTTTTGCTTAAGACAAGATATTAACGTCTATATCCTTATTTATACTTGGCTTATATAATTTGAGAATCATAGCATTCTCAGATTCATAATGGAACCAATCATCTTTCTCAGGCTTTTATTTGCATTAAATCAATATTTAGCCCATTTGATATATCGAACTAAAAACAAACTGAAGCCCAAAATACTTAAATGGAACATAAATTATGACCTTAGTTATGAGGATCGTAAATGTGTAAAAACTGCAAATAAAATATGTGTTTGAGATCACTTGCTATTAACGAAAATGTAGTGCGGTTAGTGAGTTTTTAATGAGGTCCGGTACTCATGTGAAAAGACACGACTCTTTAATTCTAGCCTCTTCTATATAAACTTTACATTGGACCTATTTTAACAAAATCTTTCATCTCTCTTCTTCTCCAATTTAGTCTCTCCAAATACCCGAAAGTAAGTTTTCTTTCTCCTTACTTTTATTTGGTTTTCAATATATTGCATGTAGATCGATCCGTGTTCTGTATAGTATGTTTATGCAATCAAGATTATTTAGGTTTTGTAGCCGTCATGAGTCTTTTATTCTGTAACGCATATTGATCATGCTAGGGTTATAATAATGGATTAATTCAATTTAGTAAACTAATTTTCCACTATTTTGATCCAGTTTATGTATCATAGTGTTTGAGAATTTTGCAGAGTTTGAATATACCAAATAGTTATTATTGTGCATGTTCTTACTTTTAAAAGTGGTAATTTTAATTTGGTATTAACATGAAGACCAAGATCTGGCTATGGCATTGAACAAGGACCTTAAACTCAAAGCTCCCATGGTTGAAGATTACGGTTCTTCTCTAGAAGAGGCATTCAACAAGGGAAAGGAGGAGACCACCGAGCATTACCGAGCCAAGCTTTTTTTTGTGCAAGCAACTACATGATGCCCTCATCAAGAAACATGCTGAAGAGCTTGAAGTCTCCCGCACAGAAGGTAAACTGGAACTCATTGACGAACTCTTCAACATGTCTGCATTGAGCGAAAAGAAAGAGAAGCTAGAGTCCGAACTTGTGCTTGCATGGGCGAAGGTGTTTGATGTGAAGGTTCCTTACATTGATTAGTACAAGTTGAATGAGCCACAAATGTATGATTAACCTCTTCGGTTTCTCAATCTCTTCAACTTTAAAACGTTTAATGTTTTTTTGATATTATGGTTATGTATTGCGAAACATATTTTCTGGTTTTTCTATGTTATTTTCTTATCTATTCGCTTATCTAATTTTTTGGTTTCTTATTATCATAGCTTATAATTGGTCTTCATGTTTTGGTTAGAGATTCATTTGATTTAGTTTCTTTAGTTACAATTGTATCTATCGGCGTAATCATGACTTTGGCATAGCAAGTAACTGTTACGTATAATGTTAGGGATAGTAGTTTGACAATTTTGTTCATATCACATTCTTCAAGGTTATTATGCCTATTAAATAAAGTTATTTTATAATTATGAAGTTGATAGTTGATGTGATTATGTGATAGACCATATCTTTACAAGTCTCGATTCTTGAGATCTTACAATATTAGTTGAAAGAAATATAATATGAACTAATTTGTGTCTCTAATTTAATATTGTAAGATATTGTTTGAGTTAAATATGCTATAGAGGTATGGAAATGATGATCTTTGAAGTCCCTTTAAAACTTTATTTGCAGATATGTTGAAAGATTTAGACATGTGAGTATGGAAAATTTTCATTAATTATATATATGAAAAAGGGAATAAAAAATGTAAAGCTATCTACCTAAATGTATCATTCCTTCCAAGATGTTGAACTATATAATAGGCCAAAAGTGTGTTATTACATTACAATTATTAGTTTATGTTATTATTAAATGAATATCTATATATAAGGAAATAATATATATGATAAAATTATACAAATAATTCATTGAACTTGAATAAATAATTAGTTTCGATTCAAGGTTCTTTAATAAAGCCAACCTTTATAGTTTCAAAAATATGCGTTAGGAAAATATTGTATTCTACTCTAATTGGACGAGTCTTTATGGGGCAATTGGAAAGGCATTTTCTAGAACTTCTATATAAAGACAGTTGAGTTGTCTATCTTACCAAATCTAATATCAGTTTTCTTCTCCGACATTGTCTCTCCAATTCTCTCATAATCTCTGGACATTTCCTAAAGTAAGCTTTTGTTATCATTTTATTTTAGCAACACATGTATATCTAGCAGAGTTATTAGGTTATCGAATCACGGTTATTAAGTCAAAATATCGTTCATATTAGGTTGCTAAACAATACATGACGATTATTTTTCTAGGGTTATATCTAATTTCCAGGAATTTGTTTAATGATTTCTTATTTATATAGTTCAGTACTTGCAAGAAAATTGAGCAAGGATCCGATCGTGCAGAATTGGTTAAAGCGGCAAAGTTAATTGTATGGGATGAGGCGCCTATGATGAGCAGACACTGTTTCGAGACGTTGGATTGTTCTATGCGTAATATTATAAGATCTTCTGAAGACAAACCTTTTGGGGGTAAAGTTGTTGTTTTCGGTGGAGACTTCAGACAGATTTTACCGGTTATACCTGGAGGTGGTAGAGCATAGACTGTTTTGACGGCTCTGAATTCGTCATATCTTTGGGAGCACTGCAAAGTTTTGAAGCTAACAAAAAACATGATATTGCTTGCTGTTCTTACTGATGATGCAGCAAAAGAGTTTCAATCTTTCTCACAAAGGATTTTGGATGTTGGAGATGGAAAAATAAATTTGCCTAACGACGGTCAAGTTGAGATTGACATCCCTTCTGATTTGCTGATAAAAACAATGGAGAAAATCGTATTGAAACTATTGCAAAAGAGGTTTATGGACAAGCTTTTCAAACCTCAAGAGATAAGGATTTGCATAGACATCGAGCCATTCTCACTCCCACAAATGATGAAGTGGATAAAATAAATGATTACATGCTTTCGCAGTTGCCAGGTAACATGTTTTTGTGTTTACTCTTATGTTTGACGGTCACTTTTAACATGTCACTAAAGAAAATGATTTACATATGCTTTCAGGTGAAGAGAAGGTTTACCTTAGCTCTGACAGTATTATCCCATCTGATGTTGACGTAGAAGAAAATGTTGTATATCCTGCAGAGTTTTTGAACAGTGCTAAAGTGCCTGGACTGCCTAGACATAATTTGAAGCTGAAGGTTGGTGCTCCTATTATGTGTCTCCGTAACATGGATGTTGCAGATGGATTATGCAATGGTACTAGGCTAATTGTTACTCAGCTACTTCCCCATGTGATAGAAGCTAGAATTATAACCGGAAACAATATTGCTGGAGACAAGGTTTGGATTCCTAGAATGTTTGTAACACCACCTGACACAAAGTTTCCCTTCAGAATGCGTCGAAGACAGTTTCCGGTTACATTGGCTTTCGCGATGACTATCAACAAAAGTCAAGGTCAAACACTAGAAAGTGTTGGTTTGTTTCTGCCTAGGCCAGTTTTCTCTCATGGTCAGCTATACGTTGCACTTTCAAGAGTTAAGTCGCGATCTGGATTAAAAATTCTAATAACTGGTAAAGAAAGGAAGCCGGAGACAAAAACATTGAATGTTGTCTACAAACAAGTTTTCCAGAATATTTCGTAGACAGGGTACGTAATTGTTATCTACTTTACTTCTAACAATATATTTAAAATATAAAAATTGTTCCAAGTATTTATTTTTTTGAAATTTGGCAGATGGTTAGTGATGAGTATGAAGATCGATACTTTATTTCATTGCCAATCATTTTTCCGACTATTCCGATCATGGTATGTCACTTTAATATTTTTTCGGTTCAATAAAGAATAGAAAAGAATAAATATTTCAAATTATGTAACACGTCCACTTCCTTACAAAATAAAATAGATTTTTTTGCAGGTTTCTAATGGAAGTTGTTCTCATTATCGAGAGAAGTACTTCATACTTGATCAAGTACTTCATACCTGATATAATTTATCACCAATACTTTCAATTTTATTATATTTTCTTTTAATATGTATACATATACTTTTCGACAATATTTAGGGACGTTCATAAACTATCTTCTTAAACACACAAATTATTTTCGGACGTTGCAATTATGCATACCGGAACGACTACCTCTTCATACTAAACGTTTCTTTGTTATATCTCATCCGTGTAAAATTCGACTACCAACATTTTCTTGTGCTTGATGCTTTCTCCAAAAGACGGTGGTCTTATGATATAAAATCCGTTACTGCTAAAACTGATCACTACTTAATCCATAATTTGAATCTGTTTATGCCCGCACAGGGTGCGGGCCGGTCACCTAGTATAAATGATTTGGGAAAGAACACAGAAAGAGGAAGAACACAGGACAAGAGAGCATTAAACATTCTTACAACTTATTTAAATAAAAACTAAGAACATTTTGGGTACTTTGATGAGTCTCTTTGATCACACAAGGCGCCTGCAGAGAGTGACACCATCACCAATGGAGACTTGAGAGAGCTCTATGCGAGGATCAGAAGCGAGCTGCTTGTTCAAGTCCATGAGGACTTTTCTGCACAGCCTCAAGTGCTGTGGCACACTTTCCTCTTCCTCAGCCACATACCCATACCACAATGTGTTATCAAAAGCTATTATTCCCCCAACCTTCACCAGCTTCATGAGTCTCTCGTATACGTTGGCATACTTTGTCTTATTAGCATCAACAAATGCGAAATCAAACTCTGGTTTTGGATTCTCCTGTGATCCACCATCATGCATAAACCAATGCCATCATCATTAAAAACGTCTATATTTGAAATATTCTTTCTAAGAAAATATAACAAAAAATAATTGCTAATGCCTAATAGTAATATAACAAAACAAAAACATGACCAATAAATTTCTGGTTGGAAATCACAAAATAAAAATAGATAGAATATTATCGATAAAATTAAAAAAAAAAAAAATTGGTTCCAACATTACTTACACTCAACATCTTGTCTAAGGCCTGGAGACCATCGGAATGGATGAAAGTGATTTTGTGATCAACACCTGCATTCTTGATGAACTCTAGACCCAACTCGTAAGCTTCTTTATCAATGTCTATTGCAGTAATCTGTAACATATCCAAAGAGTTGATCATAGATGTTAATTAGCAGTTGATATCATTTTTAATTATTTGATTTTGTTTTGGAAATTAAGGATAGTGTTGCATGCATATACACGGCCATCTTCAGGCAATGCGAGGGCCGTCGTGAGCAACGAATAACCGGTAAAAACACCGAGTTCTAGTGTATTCTTTGCGTTCATCATTTTTATAAACATCGATAAAAAGTGGCCCTCATCAACTGGTACCTCCATCTCACTTCTACACATATAAACGCAAATACTTTTTGTTAGTTAGTTGAATTATTAGATCTTTTATTGTTTATTTGCGGTCGTATTTGTATTCAAATGTGACTACAACCTTCATTACAGCACCATTAATGAGGGTGCTTAGTGGGTCTCTTAAAGAGGAGGACCCTACTAACACCACAAAAAACGTTTCTTAAATCTCGTAATTAAGAATCAGTTTTGTCTTGTTTTTTACACTGTTTGCGGGCCCCAATGACATGTGGCGAACCGCGATTGATTCGTTTTTATTTCTTTTTTAATCAGAAAAAAATAATAATAATAATAATAATAAGAACCCCAAATGAGGATTTAGGATTAATGGTGCTCTTAGTATTCAAACATGTGAATGCAAATGGTAAAAATTAATAGCTAGTTGCATTCACAGTTCACACTTGAAAAAGTTTTTACCAAAAAAAAAAAGAAAAATGTTTTATTTCAAAAGTTTGACACACAATTTCTCAAAAAAAAAAAGTTTGACACACAATTTACATATGAAAATACTACCAATTCACTTATGCGGGTGGAAGGTATAAGGTTGCGAATGTATCTAAAACTAATAGGGGTATTATCATTTTAAAAAAAAAAAATTCACTTAACGTTAAAAAACTTGCAATTCTTATAAATAATATGGTATGATCAAATAGTCTCTCACAAGATACTAACTCAAAGTCAATCAAACATGGGCACAAGGAAGGTTGTAGCCAGACTTACAAATTGCCATACTTGTGGACCGTAGCTTCTCGTAGTTTCTTGAGCTCTTCATGCTCTCTTGGATATGCCGTCGTTTCAAAGATGTACTGTCTCACATATCACAAGTTATAGTTCACAACCACAGCCGTATTATACAACCTCAATGGTAACCATTAGATGACAAAAACTACAAAAGTTCAATTCAGCAGATGAAGCAAGAACTTAAATTCGAATAAAAGTTAAGTAAGCAAAATCTAAAGGGATTAAAGAAAGTTCGTTACCTTTTTGAGAGCCTCGCTCTTGAGAATTCCTTTGGTCGGAATCGAATTTTCCATAGCTTGCTCTTTCTTGTGATGCCTTGAACTTCAAAAGCTTTGCAATACCTATGAATGAACATCACTTATATATTGTTTGAAAACCATTATAACATTTAAGTTATTACATGTGTCATTATTAAAATAATTTTTACAATTTTAAAAAAAAATTGGTCTATTTAAATAAATATTACATTTTTCTTATAATTTTTAAAGTTTATTTTTATGACTTTTATTTAAGGGGGCTTTCAAAAACTGATAAGTGGCAAGTGGGTTAGTGTCATAATCATGACATCAAAATTTTGACTTGTCAGTTACAAGAAAAAGTTTGGCTTGGCACCACGTTTACCCTGTGATAGTATATGATTCATTTGTTTATTATTATTATTATTATTATTTAAAATTGATTAGTCTAATTTCTTTCAAAACTCAAAAGAAAGAAAGAAACAACACACAGGTACATCAATAAAAACTACAGATTAAATTTTACAGCTACATTTCTATATTTACGGTTCAACCAAATATCCCCAAAATTTTGAAGCGATGAGGGGTAAAAGGAGAATTTGATAGTTGGAAAAACATCAAATATCAAAACTTGCATATAGTGAGAAATGTGTTCTCCTAATTCTTAAATTTTTTATTTTATTTTTGAAAATTATTACACAACTCTGTAAGTTCACATGATATATCTTATATTTAAGATTTGTTTATTGTTTAGCTATATTATTTTGGAATAATATACACCAAGTGTATGTTTACAAAATTTATGATTCCAAAATATGTTAGACATAGTATGGACATGTAAATAAATAGTACAACTAATGCATTTATATTTTATACATGGTACAACCAATTTTTTTAATTATATTATCAAAGTAAAACTACATCTAATTTATTACAACTGAAAAACTATCACGAATAAGTTGTTACTAAAACAACAAATAGTTATAAGTAATGTATTATCTTTTCAAATACCATTATGATAAATTATATTGTTCATGTATTTGGAAAATTTGATAATAAATATTTTATATGACAAAGAATTCCATCACAATCTAATGAATTCTTATTGGGTAAATTAAATTTAGAAACACTCATGAATATTTAATAATAAATTATATATGAAAAATGTGTTAGATATATAAAAATAATTCTTTCTACAGATAACTATTTTTAGATAATGATAATTACCAAATTAATGAATATTTTATTTTTGTTTATGATTAATTATATAATGTTAAAATTTCATTATTCAAAAGTAGTTTATACAGGAAAAAGGAAAATATTCTCAAAAACAATATATATATATATAACAATGTATATTTTTAGTGGGGGTGATGTAATTATCAAACCGATGTAATAAATAATGGGGGTGATGGATTGGGATTTAGCAAGGAACTTTAACTTTAATTTCTTTCTACAACCATATCAGTTACTAATAAATTTTTATATAGTTTTTACAGCTAAAGTCAAAAAAATAAATAAATGGTCGTAGATGCGCTATTGTTTAAAGCAAAAAAATATGGTTGTAGGAATATTTATCTTTTTGTCATTTTCTCATTTAATTTCTACAATTACACTAGATATAGGTATCTCAAAAAATGCTAGACATTAAATTCTACAGTATAATTTTAGACTTACATCCCATCCAGTCGCTCTCATATATTTTGACGTGTACAAACTTACTTGGACCAAAATGATTGAATATCAACTGCATTCCAAATACTGTGAACTTTTTTTTGAAAAAAATGTCAAATTTATTCAAGTAAATTTTTTTTTTTACAAATTAATACAGCTTTAATTTACCATGTGTTGACAAAAAAAAATTTACCATGTATTTAGAATTTTTTTTTTTGTTTTGTGAAACCAACAAAGAAATATCAACTCTATGCTCGAGATTCAAATTAGTTCGCCATCGCTTGGATCAGATGTTTCCCTCATTTCCCATGTAGTGAAATTATTTTGTTTCTGACTTGCTTGTCTATGAACTTAGATGATTGTCCATGGATCCTGATGAACTGAGTTGTGTATGTGAGGTTTGGTCAAGCCTATCAGATGTGTTCAACTTGGGTCGGGCTTGCACAAGTTACACGTGGACGATTTATGGGCCTAATCGATGAAGCCCATTAGGTTAAATGAAAAGAAGGAAATGTCACGACATGTACCTCTAAGCCAAGCTTCTGGGAGGCAGAAGCCTCACAACCTCTTCGGAGGGGCTTCCATGGCGTCTCTTAGAGAGATAGAGTAAGCTAGAGATAGATATTTTATTCTAGTCTTAGCTCTTAGCCATGTACTTCTCTTGTATTCTTCTTTGTACTCTCTAGGTTTGTTTAACCAGGACAGAGAGAGTTATGATCTTGTAAACCACGTCGGAAGTGTTTTCCGATACTTCATAGTGGATGTTGTGGATCCTGGATCCACTCCAGATGTAGCGGTGCAGCCGTGAACTGGGTGAAAAATTCTTGAATCATGAACAAGGATATATGTAAATCGTATGAGTATGTCCATGGACAAAGGTAATTCCGTAAAAAATGGTATTAGAGCTTGATAGTGTAATTGCTTACTTGATAAAATACCTTACAGTGTCTCATTCCGTTTCTTTCAAGCCAAATTGTGTGAGCAAGAGCTTGGAAGACATATCTCAGCAAAAACTGATTTGTAGTCGACATAGCACTCGCGGAGACTAGATCGAACGCCTGACTCCACTCGTGTGTATCTTTGACCCAACAGCTTCTAAGTAAAAGACTTAGCTAGATCGCGAATCAAATACCGTTTAATCCACATAACCCACTTGGACATGCCAACTGGAATTCCTGCTAAGTTCCACATACCTCGTCGAGTAATATTGTTCTTAATAGATAGATTCGTTATTTTGAGCTTCATTATATTTGAGTTTATCACAAACACTTCCACCATCTGAGATTTATCTCTCGTGGACCAAATCTTGTTTACTATTGCATGGACTTTAGCAATATGAGAAATATTGTCCAAGAAGTTTCTCAGTAGAGAGTCTTCCCAAAGAGGAGAAACATCTTGATAATTTCATCTGGAACGTTAATCGAACTTACACCATTCTTTATCCTAATATCAACCTCGTACTTCGTTAAACCTTTCTGTTCACCTTGAACAACACGAACCCACTCCTTGTTTGAGTGACTGAAACTTTAGGAGGTTGAGAGTGTTCATCCAATACATCTGAGCTAGTCGGATCATCCATCAAAGACAGTTTGGAGGTGCTGGCAAGCTGTCTTGGGGAAGCAAAATTTTTCGAAAACCTAGTCGCCAAAATATCGCCTCATAACCCTTGCCACGTCACTTTCCCAAGTTATTTTTAATCGAAATACCGTAAACTTTTAATATTTATAAAATAAATATTTGAATAACTAGAACATGAAAAATATATTCGAGACTTCAAAACACTAAATATATATTACACTTATCCATATACACCATGTTTTAAAATAAAAAGTTCATATTATAGTTAGATAAGATGAGACTTAAATACTGATTTATTAAGTTTTAGTATATAATTTTATTTCTTAATTTCATAATGAATAATATATATATACTATTTTAACCGTTTACTGTCATTATTATTTATTAAGTGTATAAAAAATTTTAACCGCTCTAACTTTTAATGTAAGAGTTTAGAAGTGAAAAATAACTTTACAAATAATAGTATAGATGGATAGATAGATTGGTTTAAATTCAAAAATTCTACGAAAAAGTTAAATTTTATTCTGTTTAAAATATTTATTTTGATTTATTAAATATTATCCAAATATTTTTGTTTAAAAAATAATTGGAAACCTAAAAAAGATTAGAGAATTATATAGATCGTAATAAAACAAATAAATAACTCAACGAAAAATATGATGGGCTGATATAGGTACGCTCAATTACCCCCAAATAATAAAAGCCCATTATAGGCAGAGATGACCCAAAGATTAAGCTAGGGTTTACTCACAACTCTGCCTCCCACATCCCAGTTGCATATAAATACCAAAGTGATTACTAATTATGTCGTAAATCCAACCTTAGTCGTTTTATTCATCTTCTAATTTGTTTATTGAGTTTGAAACGTATTGATGTCTTCTAATTTGTTTTTTGGTTTTATTCATTCTCTGCTATATTAAATTTGTTTTCAATTGCCTCCGATGATGATCAAAACATAACTTTCGTTCTTCCGAGATTCATCTTGCGGAAAATTTATGGAGACCTGAACTGAGTGGAGGCAGTTATTAAACTTTTTTTTGGTTATGTTTTACTGTTTTTTTTAAATAATCCCTTTTTGTGGTTAATCTAAAAGGTGTTTTCTGGGTTTACTCTGATGATGTCAAAACTTTCGTTCTCCTGAGATTTCAAATGTGCTGAAAAAAATTGGAGACCTGAACTGAAGAGTTTAGAAAAAAAGATCGTTTAAACAATCATAACATTATCTATTCTTAATGAAATATTAAGTTTTTTTGTACATACTAATTCAATAATCTGACCATTTTATATATATATATATATATATGTCATATTTGGACAGAACTAAAGTACGCTAGTAACTGTAATGTAAAGCGTAGAATATTTTGAGCCATAACAGAATAACTGTAATACCAGAACAGCACTAACACCAATGGTGCCGCACAAACTAATAGTAACGTTCCAAAAAAAATCAGCTACAAATGAGCAAGCATATGCCAGAACGGGGATTGTTGTTGGAACCGAATGTAAACCAAACATGTCAATCACGGACTTAAGAATTAAGATATGTTTAGACAAAACTCGAACAAAACTGTGATTTTCCATAAAACATGTCAATCACGGCTCTCTGATTATTTATTTTTTTAACTCAAGCACTCTTGCTTGAAGCTTCTTTACCGAGAAGTTTGAAGCTTGACTCTTCAAGATAACTTCCATGTTGAATTGTACTACTGCTACTTCGCTCTCTGCCTTTATACGATGATGGTCCAATACCGATTGATGAAGATGACTTATGTGGCATTACCTATAGAACTCAAAGATTGAAAAAAAAATCTATATAGAAACACTCATTCTTTATTGCTTTAGAAAATTAACAAAAACTAAATTTCTCAAATCTCTCAATCTCAAACTCATATTTGGTATCAAAGCGGTTTGAGGATAATCTGCAAGAACACCAAAATATTCTTCAAGTAGGAATGAGACTTTTAAATCGGATGAAGAAGTTTGTGGCAGAAACTAGTTAGAAGATCATGAAATTTGTGATGCTGTGGGAGAAACATTTTCAAAGTAACCCTACGATTGGGTGCCAGATGTCGAAGATGCGACAGTGCCAAGGAATTTTTGCTAAAGGAAAAAAAAACACACGAGATGATTTTGGTCTTTAGTTTGAGGGGGGAAATGTGAGATATTAAACAAAGTCTCACATTAGAAGTTTAGACAAGGATTGTCTAATATAAAAAAGATGTCAAACTCTAATTAGGACAAGACCTTTCGGGAATAAAACCAAAAGTAAATTCATGTGAGTCATCATATTAGGCCTAAAGTAAACAATATCGTACTAATCGGATAACAAAGAGTTGAACATGGGATCACACAAACCTAACATTACCTTGGCTCTGCTCGGAAGATAGTCGATCCCTCTTAATCTTCCTTCTCTTGGGGCTTCCTATGCTCAAAGGGACACATTTATTCCTATGCTCAAACAGAGATCTGGACAAAATATCCAGATCCGAAAAATAAAACTGAACCCGATCCAAAAAAATAATATTAAATCCAAACTGAAACTAATTAAATAGTCGAATGGATCAAAATTATAATTTTCATAGAGCCGAAACCAAACCCGACATAAACGGAAATATTTTAGGTATCAGAATCACAACTATATACATTAATTATTATAAATCTAAGATCTACAAAATATTTAAAATATATGAAATATCTAAAATTAATCAAAATATTCACAAATATATATCTGAATAATCAAAAATGTTCAAAACACCAGAAATATCCAAAATATATACATGTTCTCCGTCCATATATCCTAATTGACCCACTTTTCATATCAATTTTAGATATCTAGTCTTACATTATTCAAATTCTATGTTGTATAATTTTTATTCATGGGTTTTGAGGATTTTAAAATACATTTGAATATTTTTATACAATTTAAATGAGTATATGAATCGCAAATATCTGAATTGAAATTTATAAATATGGGAATGAGCTTTAAATCTCTAACTCCAAAAATCCAAAATCCATTTAGATTCAAACGCAACCCGATTAGAACATATAAAGCTCAATCCGATATCTATAATGCAGCCAATAACACCCACCAGATTCTTCCAAATCATCAATACAATAATCCCCCTAGTTTGTATTCTGGCAATTAATGTATAACGTCTAAAGAATCGTATAAGTGAATAGAAATAAAATCATAAAATCGGAATTAACATTAATTTGGTAGATAATAGATCAATCAATAAAATCAATACAACTAATTCTTGAGTCGATGGCAAGATTTAAAATGATAGGTTGTGCAAGATCAGTTGTCATGACACGTTCATTTAAGCACACTGCACGGGTTCCATTCCCGCAAAAGGAAAACCCTAACTTGAGAATCAAGGTAACAAAAGAGAGATATTCACAGTCCTTAACCCTAAAACAAGATCTCATTCAACAACAAAACAATAATTCTCCTTTATCTAATTCTCCAACACACTCACCTCCCATGTCCTGATGTAAATGTGTTGTCAATCTGGCGAGGTCGCGACGGTATACTCGTCAGACTTTTATCTTCAAAGAAAGATGAGTCATTGCCAAATCCCTCTAGCATCTCCAAAAGAGGAGGAGGTGTGTCATAGTCTATTCCAGAGATATCTTCATCTGGTTTCCACTGGTCAAGGAGTGAGGCCAGCACGTTAACCACGTGACTCATATCAGGCCTCTGATATGGTTCCCTGGCACTGCAATGACTAGCTAGCTCAGCTACTTTGTTGATGCTTCTGAGTGTCTCCTCGTTGATCTCAATTGTTTCATCAATTGCCTTTTGGAATGAGTCTTTGTTGATGAACATTCTCCTAAACCATGTGGCAAGGTGCACATCTTCCTCACATCTCTTCACGTCAAGAGCTTTCCGACCGGTTAGTAGCTCCATGAGAATGACTCCAAAGCTGTAAACATCAACCTTTGTTGTAACTCTTCCAGTCACTGCAATAACATGATAAAGATTTCAATGTTTTGATTTTATGAGTTTAAGTACAAGTAACAAAAGACATAAGCATAAAACCATACCTGCATATTCTGGTGCTAGATAACCAAAAGTCCCAGCAATTTTAGTCTCAACTGATTGTGTTCCTTCTGGCGCAAGCCGGACTAAACCAAAGTCAGCAACTTTGGCACGCATATCATCTCCAAGAAGAATGTTGGATGGCTTGAGATCTCTGTGTATGAAACTTTGATTCGCTAGACTATGCAAATACTCTACTCCTTTAGCCACATCCGACGCAATAATCAACCGTCTGGACCACTCTACAGGTTGTAAACCTTGTTCCTGCCAGTGAAAAATGTGACTACTCAACGTTCCTTGTGGCATGTACTCATAAACCAGAAGCCTCTCATTGCCTTCTAAGCAATATCCATCAAGTTTCACTAGATTCCTATGACGAACTTTGGTTAGAACAGCAATCTCTGACTTAAACTCATCCAAACCCTTACCACTTATAACCGAAGATTCCATTCTCTTAACCGCAATGGTCGTCCCATTTTGCAACTCCCCCTTGTAAACAATTCCAAATCCACCTCTCCCAAGTATATTCTTCTCGTTGAAATTATCAGTAGCATCCCTGAGTATTTGTATTGGATACACAGGGTTCTCAGCTTCCACTAGAAAAGCCTGGCTACTACCACTTTCACTTCCACCAGTATATAGATTATCTATTGTGATCTTGAGTGCATCTTCTTCACCAGAATGTTGTTGTGGATGCATCTTGCGGTTTTGCTTCCTTTTCTTGACCACTAAGAAAACAATCAACCCTATGAGAAGCAAACCCAACACTACTCCAAAAATAGAACCCACAACTTTTCCAGCACTACTTCCGGAACCAGAAGCAGGTCCAGGGCCATCATCTTTTCCTAAGTTAGGGTTCCCATTAGTGATTAAGACATTAGGACCAAACACAGGTACCTTACCATGCAACTGGTTGTTGGAAACATCTAGAGTAGTCAACCTACTCAACTTAGTGAGTTCTTGTGGAATAACACCGGTGAGATTGTTCTGTGAGAGATTGATAACCTTAAGAGAAGTGAAATCCGCAAAGCGTGGAGAGATAGTGCCGTTGAGTCCCATCCCTTTGAAGTTGATAACTGTGATATCAGCTCCGGTACAAGTTATCCCCACCCACATGTTTCTACTAGTACAAGGATCATTTCCTTTCCAGCTCTGCGCAAATCTCACAGGGTAACCAAATGCTTCAACTATAGAAAGCAAAGTGTTGACGCGTGGATCACAAGGAACACCTGGAGAATCTAAGCAGAAGCTATTGAGCCCTGGGGTTATATCAGCAGCAATGTTTTTAGCCTTGAAGCTTGGTGTTGACCCTTGAAGAAGATTGTTAGTCAGATTCACCACAGCTAGAGACTGCAACTCGGTGAAAGAAGATGGAACTACACCGGTAAGCTGATTCTCCCTGACGTTGAACTTTGTCAGCGAGACAAGACCAGACATGTCTGGTAATGGACCTGAGAAGGCGTTTCCTTGCAACGACACTTCGGTTAAAGAAGTCATGTTCTGTAGAACTGAGATTGACCCACTGAGCTTTTGCTTTTGCCCGTTGAGCAACAGAGTTTGAACAGGTGAATCAGCAAAGCTCAAAGGAAGTTCACCGGAGAGCGAGTTAGAAGAGAGATGAAGCTTCTTCAAGCTAGGGAACGTTTGTCCGCCGAGAAACTCTGGAATCTTACCGGAAAGATTACAGTTAGCGGCGGAGAAGTCAACGAGAGAAGTCGCGTTCTTTAAACTCAAAGGGATCTCCCAGAGACCAAACGGGTTAGTGTCAAGAAACACATGTTGAAGAGAAGTTAAACCGGTAAAGATATCAACAGAGATCGAAGTGAAGCTATTGTCATGAACATTAATCGTTACCAACGCGTTTAAACCGGAGAGACTAGGTATCGCTCCGGTTAACTTGTTGCCCATGACCTCAAAAACAGTTAAAGACGAGAGGGTGTTGAGATCAGAAGTTAACGTTCCAGAGATTCCTTTATTACCGATTTGTATGCGAGTGATCCGTTTGCTTGTGTCGCACTTCACACCGCTCCACTTACAAGGATCCGGTCCGGTCCAGGAGAAGTCTGTCGGAAACTTGAGGGAGTCTCTTAGAGCGTTCATGGTCGCTAGATCAGGACTTGGTTGCGCGTACACTAAGGCGATAAAACACAAGAAACAAAACAAAACTCTTGCGATGGTCATCTTCAATTAGATGTAGAATGTTCACGTTACAAACAAAGGAGGCGTTGGATAGGGTTTTAGACTTTGAAGGAGGCACAGAGAGATAGAGAGTTAAGGAAGGAGTTTATTTTGTGGAGATATTGTTCTTGTTTAGTGAGCAATGAGGAAACGAAACGGTAGATTTATTGCTTTGGAAATATCAAATTTGACTTATATTTAAGCGAGGGAAATACTGTTTATCTTTATTTATTAATAAATTAGTAAGATTTGTTTCCTTTTCTCTTCTCTGGCCAATGAGAAAAATGGAAAGAGCCAGCTAGTGATTAACAGGCGCGTATGTTTTTATGGTTTTGGACTACAAGGTATATGGAAAATAACAATCACACCCCGTGGTTAGAAACATATAATGTAAATCTTGGATCATTATCTTTTCTTTTGTTTCCATGATGATATAATCTTCTGAAATTTTTGATTTTTGTTATTTTGTCCAAGTAAATTTATATTTTAATGAATATTTGTTTGAGAATGCTCAATTTTTAGATCTCTCTGTACACACAAATACTCATTACTTATATCATAATCGTTATTGATCTAGTACTTATTTTGATTATTCGAGTGAGTAATTGTTATTGTCAAATCGAATACAAATAATAAAATTTAGATACTTTTTTTCCTAAACTAGAATTTAGATATTTTTAAGTACAAAAAAGGTTACAAATACGAAAGAGTGTCTAATAGACACTCCGTCACTTGAATTCAATTCTCCTTAAAATATTATTTACAATATTCGGGTTTCAATAGAAGAGGTGAAACCACTGTTTTCCTAAAAAATTAGCTACTCTACTTGATATTACCTTTTACTTGCCCAGAAAAACATTTTTATTATATGAAAATAAATAATGCTCATATATTGAAAAATTATGTTTCCATTCATTTTTCTTTTTGATATGCATAAATATTTTGTTTAGAGTAACTCTTAATTTTTTTTCTAATGTAGTAAACAAAATAAAATCTCATTTGTATTTCTAATAGAGTATTATTCAATGTCCAGAAATAGTAAATGCGGTAGTTAAGTATTCTATAAAAAAGTAGTGCGTAAGCGGATTATTCAGACATATGTGAGGCTTTGACGTTAACAAAATATATTTTAAATTGGTAAATACAATTAGCAAGTTCTTACAATTATGTTAGTCTAAAAAATATGACATCATCTTACTCTTACATGTGACTAACATGACTTTTTTATGGCGTATCTTCTTCATGTTTATACAAATTACCATTGTAAAACTTTGTGAAAGTTTTAGATATAATTTTTGAAAGTTTGTTTTTTTTGCTGTGCTGTCAAAATTTGTGACTAAATATTTATATTTTTAGAAAAATATATGAACATTTTATCAAGTGTGCAAAATTATTTCTAATTTTCATTTATTTTATTAGATTTGGTTTATGTTTGACATTTAAAAGCCATAAATCTTCATTTTAAAGTTTTTGTTTGATATTTTCATCTCAGAATTTTTCACCAAAAATCAAATTCTTAATCTTTTCTTTATATTATAACATTTTGATTTCTAATGACGAAGTACATAAAATAAACCATTAATATATCAAAAGTTGAAAAATATTTAAACAAAATCATAACAAAAATTTGTTAATATACCAAATCTATACTATAAAAGCAGAATCCCTACTAGGATTATGCTCTTGTCTTTTGTAATTATTTACAAGGGAATGTCACTCCTTTATTTGGATACCATAATTAATTAATATTAATCAAACATTTAATTTTGAAAATACTCAAAAACTAAAAAGACAATTAATTATGTATAATTTATCTCCTATTTTATTTTCAAAATGTATCATTGTATTTATTATCATAATAATTATTTATAGCGATTTCCAAAAAATGTATCCACTATAATTTTTTACATAATAATTTTAGAGAATAATATAATTTTGCAGTTTAGAGTTTTTTTTATAAATACTAAACTAAAAAATCTATATTTTTATTAAAAACTAATAATGAAAAATTTACTAATTTTAAAATATTTGAAATGAATATTCAGTATGTAAAACTGATATTATAAATATATTTGTAAAACATATCTTAACAAATA
This sequence comes from Moricandia moricandioides, assembly GCA_905132885.1. Classification (NCBI taxonomy): domain Eukaryota; kingdom Viridiplantae; phylum Streptophyta; class Magnoliopsida; order Brassicales; family Brassicaceae; genus Moricandia; species Moricandia moricandioides. The sequence goes on from CAJHQQ010000426.1 coordinate 29,248, forward strand.
ATCTATTAATGTGTATTAAATTATTTAAATTAACATATCAATAACATTTTTTTGGAAATTTGTCAAAAAATTATTTTCCTCAAAAAAATATTATCATATACATATATACACATATATATATATTAGAAATTATATTGAGTTGGAACATATTAAAAATCATTTAAAAATAATATAAAACATATCTAAATAGATAAATTATATTATTTTAATTATCATATATGTATATTTATATCGAATATTAGATAAATTTAGGAGATTAGTAAATTATATATTTTAAAATATTCTATATATATGGACCTTCGGGTCTATTTATTCAAGAACGGGTCTGGATCGAATATAAAATGTTGTTTGAGACTCAAACATTATATCAAAATAACTTTAAAATTATTTTTTTTCTAATAAAAAGTTATATATTCATGCATAATTTATCAAAATGATAAAGAAAACATATTTGCGCTTTCAAAGCGCAGATCAAATCTAGTTAGTATATTAAAAGCCATAATTTTGTTATTGTTATGTATTAAAATAGAACTCATGACTTATTTTATGTGTAGTATTTTAAAAGTGATTTTCCCTTTAAATTTATTTACATTATATTTTGTATTTTTATAATAAATTCCTGATGCCAAAAAACATAATAAATTCCTAACAAAATATCTTTAGTTTTTTTTATTATTATTTTTCAGTGTAAAACAATTTTATATATTAAAATAGAAGTCATGACTTTCTGTATGTGTAATATTTTAAAATAGATTTACCTTTAGAAATTTCTTTACATATTTTTTTTTTGTATTTACATAATAAAGTCCTAACAATATATTTTATTTCCTTTTTTATTATATTAATATAAAACAACCTTAAGAGAAATATCTTCTTTATGACATATATATGTAGTACAGTCTAATTTCATATGTTTTATAGTTATATTTATATATAATAATACAGTCTACAGATGGATTATCTTCTTTCTTACTAACATGACTAACATATGTAAATGAGAAATACCCTATGATAGCACTAAAATTTTTTTGTCACAAAAATAATCTTCAAAGATAAAAATAACTAAAATAGATTATTAAATGGTGTAAATATACACTTATATCCACATTGTTAACTAATCTAAACTTAGGGTTTAAAGTTATGGGATAGGATTTCGGAGTGAGGTTTAAAATTTATTTAAAACATAGTAAAATTTTTTTTGAGGTCTATTTTAATGAAAATATTTTAAATTTGAGAAAATTACCCTATGTAAATTGGTAATTACATTCACCAAATTGCATAGGTAATACAGTTTTGTTAATATAAATAATACATGGTCTTAATTTTACATGTGACTAACTTGAGTCTCCATGGTATATCTTCTTCATGTTATATACAAACCACCACCAAAGATGTTTTTGTGAAATTTTCTGATATAATTTCTGCAAAATTATATTTTCTTTCAGTCACAATTTGTGACTAAATATTTATATTTTTGAAAAAATATATGAGCACTTTATCAAGTGTGCACTATAATGTCTAATTTGCAATCTTTTATTAGATTCTTTTATGTTTGACAATCAAAAGTCATGCATCTTCATTCTGAAGTTTTCTTTAGATCTTTTTTTTTGTCTCAAAATATTTTGACAAAAAAAAATCAATTCTTAAAATTCTTAATTATTTTTTATATAATAGCATTTTATTTCTAATAATGATGCACATAAAATAAATTTATTATATCAAAATATGAACAAAATTTTAAAAAATCTTGGAAAATAATCTATTAATATACCAAACTAACATATTAAAAGCCATATTTTGATATTTTATCTATTAAAATAGAAGTTATGTCTTCTTTAATGTGTGATATTTCAAAATGGATTTTCCATTAAAAAATTATATACATTTTTATATTTAAATAATAAATTCCTTACAATATATTGAATTTTTTTATTCTATTAATATAAAAAATTAAAAGGAGTATCTTCTTTATGAATAACTATGTAATACAGTGTAATATCGTATGTTTTATAGTTATGTTAATATAAAATAATACAATCTAATTTCTGTATGTGCTTAATATGAAGATCTTTTCTATGACTTACATGACCAACGTATGTAAACTGGTATATTCATCAAGATACATAGGTCTAACAGTTATGTTAATTTAAAAATAATACAATGTCTTCCTTTTACACCAAAAAGACAAAGGTGAGTTCTTCATGGTATATCTTCTTCATGCTTATATAAACCACCAATGAAGATGTTTGTGTAAAAGTTTCAGATATAATTTCTGAAAAATTATATTTTTTTTGCAGTCACAATTTGTGACTAAATATTTGTATTTTTGAAAAATATATGAGCATTTTATCAAGTGTGCAAAATTATGTCTAAGTTGCAATCTTTTTATTATATTTCGTTTATGTTTGACAACCAAAAGTCATACATCTTCATCTTAAAATTTTTGTTTGATATTTTTGGTCTCAGAATTTTTGACCAAAATTCAATTTTTTAAATTCTTAAATATTTATTTTATATTATAACATTTTTTATTTCTAATGACAGCGTACATAAAAGAAATTACTAATATATCAAAAATGAACAAATATTTAAATAATTCTTAACAAACTAGTAATATAACACTTTAATATAATAAAAGTCATAACTTTAATATATCAATTTAAGATATTGAAAAGAAAACGACTTTAGAATATTTCTGAATATAGTTATTCATAAAAGGTTCATATGGATTGGAAAAAATATATGAATCAGATATGGTATCAATAAAAAGTATGGAAACATAAAACAACTAAAACAAATTAGAATATCCATCAGTTTCTTTTCTTTGACATTTATTATTAACAAATTTAGAATATTCATCAAGAAAGTAGATTTTGAGGTAACGGAGAATTTTTTATTTTCAATCAACATATAATCCAAAAACTTCACTAAAAAATTAATAACATCCATCGAACTATCAATATATTATAATAAATGAAGTTTTTTTAATAATATAGGTATAACACATACTATAAATCAAAAATTATAAATTATTCTAATAGTCATTAGTTATCTGGAGTTTATTCATCAAACTTTAAAGCCCAAAATCTTTATTCATCTGAACAAAGATAGCAAAAAATCATGTATACAAAGATAAATACAAATATTAAAATCAAATCAATTAAATACATAAACTAAATTTCCATTAAATACATTTTTATTCAACGAAATAATCACACGCTTTAATCAAAACATATGATCAAAATTTTTATTGAGCTACACTATATATAAATGCAAACAGTTATTTAAAATATTTATTATAAAATCAAAGGTAAACAAAAAAAATTGAAATAAATAGTCGGTGAGATAAACAGAAACATTAAAGTGACATATGAGTTAAATACAATATAATTTGGTTGTGTAAATATCTAACGGAAATATGAGTAAATAGCATTATGTAAAAATATTTAAAATTATAACTGAGCTTAATTTTACCAATGAAGAAAAACACTTGCGCAGTCGCACGGATCAAACTCTACTCGATCAAACTCTACTAAACTTTTTAAATGTGGCCTTCCAAAATGAACCCATAACCAATGTTTTATCTTGCTTTGTCCAAGATCACCTCTGGTCCTCTGTTTGGGATATACTTATGGATGTTAGAGTAAAATCAACATATAGTATCCTATGAATCAACGAATCTTCTTCTCGTTGAACGTATCTATAACGCCCCGACCGCCCACGGCTAATGGGCCACCCACGCCCGCTCTCTCGGCCCGTGGGCCCCATCCCATCCGACGGTCGGTCGTTAATTTTCCAAGGCTCGAAATCATTGTTTACTGACCCTGCAATCACCACATGACCTTTCCCCGTGCTTTTGGCCTCACTCACACGGTATCGCGAATCACTTCCCGATAGGTCACCCATCCTTTCACTACTCCAGCATAAGCACGCTTAACCCTGGAGTTCTAAACGGATGTGTGACGGAAAAGGTAAGTCAACTTTGGTGACATAGGTAGCCAAATCAATTCTCTTAAGCCTTTCAACATATCACAACTCAGGATGTTACAGTATCTGTAGCATCCCTCAAAACATGTATTGACATCACAATACAACATGCGCGTGATTACCACTCAGTCGCACATATAATGGTGGGTAAGCACAGTAAGCGAGAGAGAGAGAGAGAGAGAGAGAGAGAGAGAGAGAGAGAGAGAGAGAGAGAGAGAGAGAGAGAGAGAGAGAGAGAGAGAGAGAGAGAGAGAGAGAGAGAGAGAGAGAGAGAGAGAGAGAGAGAGAGAGAGAGAGAGAGAGAGAGAGAGAGAGAGAGAGAGAGAGAGAGAGAGAGAGAGAGAGAGAGAGAGAGAGAGAGAGAGAGAGAGAGAGAGAGAGAGAGAGAGAGGTTATCTTGGCTAATGACACCGAGTTTGGAATGGCTATGATATTCATGGGAACTAGATAAACAAATGGTTAACCGGTTAGCAGCTAGTATAATTTTCTTTATTCATGTGTTCATATAGTTGAAGTACGTTTATATTAGCATGTCCCTAATATTTTGTTTTAGAGATTTTATAATAGGGGTTTTAATGATTTAAACCTCCAACTATTTTTAAATCGGATGGAAAACATTCAACTAAAATTTTATGTTTTTAAACCTTCAACTATTAAACCGTTAATATCGTTAACCCTCAGTTACCAAAGTCGTTTTTTCTGAGCGGAGACCCGTGAAGTTGAAACGCGGCATTTCATATAATCACAGAAACGACACGAGATGCTTACAATCAACGGATATTTTAGTAATTTAAACCCTTAATTATTTTTAAATTGGAAGGAAAACCTCCAACTAAAATTTTATGTTTTTAAACCTTCAACTACTAAACCTTTAATGTCTTTAAACTTCTGTAAACAAAATCATATTTTCTAAACGGGACTCGTTAAATTGAAACGTAGTGTTTTATTCAATCACATAAAGGACACGTGATGCTTAAAACCCCCTTTATCAATGGGTAGGAACAATCACGATTCATCCCCAAATAAGAAAAATTAGGGTCTTTTTTCCTTTTCAAGAAACATCGAAGATAATATAAGTCAAAATGCTTTGTTGTTTCTAATCGGGTTTATAGTGATTTAAACCTCCAACTATTTTTAAATCGGAAGGAAAACCTTCTACTAAAATTTTATGTTTTTAAACCTTCAACTATTAAACCGATAATGCCGTTAACCCTCCGTTAACAAAATCGTTTTATCTGAACAAAGACCCGTTAAATTGAAACGCGGCGTTTCACGAAATGCTTAAAATCAACGAATATTTTAGTGATTTAAACCCTCAACTATTTTTAAAATCAAATGGAAAACCCCCAACTAAAATTCTATGTTTTTAAACTCTCAACTATTGAATCTTTAATACCTTTAACCCTCCGTAAATAAAATTATTTTTTTCTTAATGAAAGCCCGTTAAACTGGATCGCAACATTTCATTTAATCACGGAAACAACACAAGATGCTTAAACCTTTTTTTATCACCGGGCATGAACAATCACGATTATCCCCAAATGAAAAGAATAGGATTCTTCTTCCTTTTTAAGAACCATATAAAATGAAATAAGTTAAAAATCTATGTTGTTTCTAATATTAATTATTTCTTTCATGTGCATTTATTTATCAAAAGGGAAAATTTGGAATGTTAAGTAACTTAAGTTATTAATCTCTTCACACTCAAAATTTTACCTAATATTTATCAAAAAGATGAACATGAGAGAAAATAATTAGGATTAGAAACAACATAGTTTTTTTACTTATCTCACATTCGATGGTTTTTGAAAAAGATAAAATACCCTTTTATTTGGGGATGAATGGTGAATGAATCTTTCCCATTGATAAAGAGTGTTTAAGAATCTCATGTTGTTTCTGTAATAAAATGAAACAATGCAATCTCCATTTAAAAATGTTTTTACGTAAAGTTAAAGACATTAAAAGATTAATAATTGAGGGTTTAAAAACATAAAATTTTAATTTGGGGTTTTCCATCCGATTTAAAAATAGTTGAGGGTTTAAATCATTAAGATATTCGTAAGTATCGCATGTCGTTTTCAAGTTAACGGGTCTCCGTTAAAATAAAATAGTTTTGTTAACGGAGGGTTAACGGCATTAACGGTTTAATAGTTGAAGGTTTAAAAATATAAAATTTAAATTGAAGGTTTTCCATCCGAATTAAAAATAGTTGGAGATTTAAATCACTATAAGCCCTTTCTAATCATAATTCTTTCTATCATGTTCACCGTTTTGAAAAATTCTAGGTAAGTTTTCGAAAGTGAAGAGATAGATAACCTATGTTATTTAACATTTCAAAATTCACTTTTTTGATAAATAAATAAATATGAGAGAAAGAATAAATATTAGAAACAACATAACGTTTTGACTTATTTTACCTTCGATGGTTCTTGAAAAGCAAAAAAAATCTCTAATTTATTTGATTTGGTGATGAATTGTGACTGTCGTTGGGTTCCAATTTAACGGGTTTCCATTCAGAAAAGATGATTTTTTAAAGAGGGTTAAAGGCATTAGAAGTTTAATAGTTGAAGGTTTAGAAACATAAAGTTTTAGTTAAGGATTTTTCATCCGATATAAAAAATAGTTAGAGGTTTGAATCACTAAAATATTTATTGATTGTAAGCATTTCGTCTTGTTTCTATGATTATATAAACGCAATGTTTCAATTTAACGGATCTCCGTTCAGAAAAGACGATTTTGTTAACGGAGGGTTAACGGCATTAACAGTTTAATAGTTAAAGATTTAAAAAATAGAAAGTTTTAGTTGAAGGTTATCCATCCAATTTAAAAATAATTGGGGGTTTAATTCACTAAAAACATGGCAACACATTTTTGTTATTAACTAAGAACGGTTTGTGGTTTAAATGAAAATGATCCTCAAATTTAGTTTATGAATCTTGATCTTATGTTCTTTCATTTGATCTGACAATTATGAGGATTTTTTGGGTAAGTTTCATGTGTGATAAATATCTAAGCTTTTTAGGGTAAGTTTCACTGATAAGATAGCCACGCAGGAATAAAATATCTAAGCATGATTTTCTTACTGTTAGATAATCTTGCTAAAGATAAGTGGATGTGGATACCGCGCATGTATTTAGTTTATCCCATGTAACCATTCGTTCCACAGCTTCGGCAACATATAGGTTAATCATCAGGCAAAGTAGTATGCAAGCAATGCAGAGTAGATTCTTCAGCAAGTGGAGCTTTCAAAATTTGATGGGCATGGTACGAATCACGCATTGGATACTCAAAAGCAATTAGACCTTGTAATTAAAGATTAGTCTAAAGTATCTTAAAGTTCTTAAAGCGTTCAGATCTAAGATGGGGACTCATCATTTAAGATTTTTTTTCATGTGAGTAATTTTAGGGTTGAGTTCATTGGCTAACGGATCCATATCTATTATATTAAAACAGGATCATGCCCTATTGATATATGTTTAGTCCAACAATTAATTCTAACATAATCTATTTAAACCATATATTTTATAATTGTTCTAAATATATATAACATCTAAATATATAAAGTAACCACTTTTGATAACCACTTAATCTCCAATTTTAAAGGACTAAATATATGAAATTTGAAAAAAAATTAAAATATATTTTTTTTCTGAGAAGAAAATAAAAGTCTTTTATTCAATTTTCATCTTTCACAGAAAAAAAGAAGATGAGTGTAGACAGCACAAGATCACAACTGTTTTGTCCTTCAAATAATTAAAAGGGGGCGTTGATTTTATTTATAAATATAGCTCCTTTGTTGGTTTATATACTATGGCCAAATTAAATTTATATTTTTAATGGGCTAATAGAATTTTAATGAAAGAAAGATTATTAATATGGTTAAATTATAATTATACTTTGTTATTTTTGTAATGTATCATTTTTATGAGCAAAGTAAAAAGTTAATGTGTGACATGGTTATGGTACAAATGTATAGTTATGCATTATCACAAATTCAATTTAATTACAAAAAATCTATAATTTGAATAAATATAATCATTAACATATAAACTAATTTTTAAAAAAAATATAAGAAAAAAACTTTAAATATTATGTATTTACAGAAAAATACTAAAAACAAAACAAAAATATACCCGCGCTTTGGAAAACAAAACAAAATAATAATATTGATTACACAAAAAACCCAATTATAAAAATTAAATTTCACAAAACAAAACAAAAAAATATTGATACATAAAACGAAAAATATAAAAATTAAATTTCTAATTTTTTTTATAAAAAATCATAAAATTAAACATGCGCTTTGTAAAACAAAAAAACAATAATATTGATTATAAAAAAACACAAATATACAAAGAGAAATTGCCAAGAATAACATAAGTTAAGCACCACTTTGCAAAAAATACACACTATCAAAAATATATTAACATTTGGATTTACATTTTAGTGATATTTTTTAAGGTTTAATGTTAAATGAGTGAGATTGAGTTTCTAAATTTTTAAAAAATATTTAGAAAATTTAACTAAGACTATTTTTATCAAAAATTAATGTATTGCTGAAAATAGTCATTCATTAAAGATAGATTTGCAAAGTGATATCAAACTTAAGGTAGAAATGAAATCATCCCAAGTAAAAATTTAATTTCTCAAAAACAACAATAATATTGATTACAAAAAAAAACAAATACAAAAACTAAATTTCTCAAAAAAAAATAAAACAAAACATATGCCCGCCTTTTGAAAGGGCGGATCAGAATCTAGTTTTATTTTATTTTACCAGCAACATAGAAACGATGGGACAATCATTTGAGAAATGTGATTGGAAAACAACTAAGCAATTGGACAGAAGCAGAAGATGTGTGAAAGCTAATGAATTAAAGTGTGCCCCAAGGGCCCAAAGACAAGTTGGGATGGGAATGGAACCAAAGTGGCCACTGGCCAATCACTTAATGCATAAAGACAAAATAAATAGGAGACACCATTATCTGTTTCTGTTTTCCCACAATCCCAATATCGATTTTTCCTTTACTAGATTTGTTCCACACACACACATCACCCTCTTTATAAGAGACCCATTTACTATATATATTGTGAATAACCTATATATTTAACTAGGAAAATCATCTCAATCAACCTTTTCATTTGTTAATTGTTTAATTAAGTCATTACAAGTCATTATGCATATAATCTATATATTTGCCACCATCGTCACCAAATTTGCTTCACATTCATCAAACTCAACTTCTTAAATTTTAACAAATACGGAAACCATTAACCTGTGAGTTCAAAGAATTTTTTGTCAAACACCAATGCTATTATCCGTAAGCGTATTGTTAGAAGTTCAAAGACGGTTGAATAGTTGGAGATCTGAAGAATGCCATAACACTGAAAACTCTATAAAGGATGAACCAATTTAAAAACATGCTTCGGGGATCGATAAGATGAGATATACAACTTTTGTGATAAAATAAGAAAAAGCAAAAAAAAAAAAACACAAAAACTTTAAATTAGGCTTAAAAATTAGTTATCACTCATGCAATTTGAAAAAAATCGCATAATTATTTATTGAGTTTGCAATCTTGCACAACTGTGTGAGTGGAGTCAAACAACAAACATTACTTAACAAATAATTATCAGTAACAGATAAGAAACGAAACATCTTTGTTTTTTACCGCACGAGTTATTGGTAACAACAACCCACACGGTATCAAACAAAATGTTTTCACCTTTTGAGGAAAGGAACAAAAAAAAAGTTAGATAAAAAAAGGGACAGAGAAAGCAGAGACTTTAAAATCACATGTAGATTTTCAGAAAAACACAAAGAAATGTCCAAAGGAAAGTCGGGGGAATGAATGTATGGGCTCCATGCAACATTATCAAATGCCTTGCGCTGCTCTGCTCAATTCTTTTTCTTTTTCCTATTAATATATTGTATTTGTATGTACTCAACTGTGCGAGTTCAATTATTAAATGCTCATGAAAATATCCAAATTAAACTCTTTCTGAACAACTTTGACGAGTGAGATAAAATAATTGAAAAATATAAAGTTCTTACAATTTTAAATATACAGTTTGTAAAGATGTCAGAGTTGAGAAAATATTAGAGTTGATTCCTAAGTGTAACGTCATATTCATTTGCAAGCAAAACAAAGAAAGCTACCACTTAACAACATATCTATAAATCTCTTTACAAATATAATTGAATAAAAACTTCAAAAGTGTATAGCGGTTACCACATCACAATGAAGGCATAATAAACAATACGTTAGACGTACTATTGTTGAAAAAAACATATAAATAGAAATATATTTTTTTTTAAAAATATATATATTGTATTGATAAATGGACAAATCTTTTAAATTGACCTTTTTAAAAATTTTATCAGAAAAAATAAATTTTAAGAGAAAAAATGATCAAAATATTTTTTTTTCTATTTAATATTTTTTAATTTTAAATTTCACTTTCAAAACTCATCCCGTAAATCTAAACTTTAAGTTTAGATTAATTAATCCAAGAGTATAAATGTATATTTACATCTTTTAATAAAAAAAAATTTTAATTAGTTTGGAGGAAAAGAAATTTTATGTCTATTTTAATCGTTATCTTTCATAAATTTAGGAAAACTATATTTAGGGACGTTCATAAACTATCTTCTTAAACACACAAATTATTTTCGGACGTTGCAATTATGCATACCGGAACGACTACCTCTTCATACTAAACGTTTCTTTGTTATATCTCATCCGTGTAAAATTTGACTACCAACATTTTCTTGTGCTTGATGCTTTCTCCAAAAGACGGTGGTCTTATGATATAAAATCCGTTACTGCTAAAACTGATCACTACTTAATCCATAATTTGAATTTGTTTATGACCGCACAGGGGTGCGGGCGGTCACCTAGTATAGTATTATTTTGCGTGACCCCTAGAAAAAGGTCGTTGTACTATTGAAAAATAAAACACAGGTCTAAACTGTCAGACACATCTCTCCAACATTTGTGTTTTCCATATTTGTTTAAACATAACTCTCTGTCTCTCTCTCTCTCCTTCAGTACCTCTTATTTATTTGCTTTTCTTCACCAATCCTATCTCTTCTCCCATGCTTTTTATTTTCTTTACATCTTGATTGACTCATTTTTGGTAAACACAAAGTGTACCACTTCTCTTTAGATTCTTCTTCCTCCTCCTCTTAACTCCCAAGTAACACTTCAGCTTCTGTCGGCTGTCTCTTCCCAGATCTCAACCAATCATCGTAAGCACAGTACCCTTCAAACTATTTTCTTTCTCTCTCTCTCTGATCTTTGATTCTTTGTCTAGGATCCTTGATTGCTGTCTTGGATTCTCTCCCCTCATAGTTATATTTTGATTGGTAGTTTTGAACTTGCTCATATAGTTACTCTGTTTAAGGCTTTTGCTTACTGTCTCTTCGTTATAGAGTTCTTGAACTTGCTACAACGTTTTCTTGATCTGCTTTAATATGTTTTTTTTCAGGTTAAGACCAAAAATATTCTATTAAATGACGGAATCTGATGATGCCTCGCTAAACTTACCAGCCAGAGAAGGAGAAAACTCGTCAAAACAAGATCTATCCATAGCCGAACCGATCATCCCTGTCTCGCTCGATCTCAAGCTCAACGATAGTTTCAACGATGAACAAAAGGGAACAAAGAATGAACCCAACCCGAGAGTCTTCTCCTGTAACTACTGCAGACGCAAGTTCTATAGCTCTCAGGCTCTTGGAGGTCACCAGAACGCTCACAAGCGAGAACGAACAATGGCTAAACGAGCAATGTACATGGGAAGAATGTTTGGTCACCACCACAGGCCTTACACATACTCCTCCTCTTCTCTAGGGATACAAGCTCACTCTGGTCTACTTCACCACACCTTACCCCAGCCTCTTCCTCCTCCTCTTGCAAGGTTTCATCAGCAAGGGTATTTTGGTAACACTGTGCCATTGTTCTTGGACTATGATGATGGCGGTGACTTCTTCTGGCCCGGAAGTTTTCGTCAGGCCGTCCAAGAAGTTGAAGCTCCTATGGTGGTGGCTGTTACTGAGTCAGGTCTTGATCTGAACTCGGCTGCAGCAAATGAAAGTATAGTAGATAATAATATTAATAGCTCAAAGCCTGATCTTACCTTGAGACTGTAAGGTCATCATCATCTATTGTGTTATTTTTCTATTGTTAGAATTGTAGGAGAAGATAAGTGGGGGACAGATGACAAAAATTGATGGAAAACTTTTGTTGTTATATAAATGAAGTTTGTTACATTTTGATATTTCGATATTAGAGCTCCAACTAGTTAGTTCATCAACTTACTTACCATCTAGAAAGTGATATTTTTTTTATGATGTTCTGTTGAACACATTTGGTAGGGTATGATAGTTGAAGTTCATGTAACATATGAAAGAGTTTTCAAGAACAATATTCCCAATTCTGTTGTAGATAAGTATCAATAGTTTGGAGCTAAGTTTCCTGGTTTAGAAAATAAAGAAATAATGTTTAGTGCAATCCTTATAGAATTAGAAGTTATCTAATACTGTAGTAAATATGAGTTATCTAGCACTATATATATCATTGATGAGTTGTGTCAATGATAAGACAATACAATAGATTGAAGTGTTTAGTTTTAAGCTATTTTCTAAACATAATAAAGAGAGCAATTCTTTATACAAGTTTTGTTGTGTTCAAGCTGAGTTTCGTGGTTAAACACAAACACGTTTTGTTCCTTTTATTTGGTATCAGAGTACAAGGTTTTGATTGATCGTTTGTTAGTAATAAAACCGAGCTATGGGAGATCTTATAACAACCACACGTCAAAAGGAGTTTGACAAAACGATCTCGATCCAGTTTCCTATGCTTACCTCTACAAATTACACCGTATGGTCAATGAGGATGAAAGTTCTGTTACAGATTCATAAGGTTTGGGAAGTTATCCAACATGGAACAGATGAATCGAACAAGAACGATGTCGCAACAACGTTGCTATTCCAGTCCATTCCGAAGAATCTTATACTGCAAGTTGGCGAACAAGACTCACCATTAAATATATGGGAGGCGATAAGCAAGCGATATCAAGGGGCTGAGCGTGTTAAGGAGGCACGACTACAAACCTTTATGTCAGAGTTTGAAATAATTAAGATGAATTCTTCAGACACAATAGATAACTTTGCTGGAAAGTTATCAGAATTAGCGGCAAAGGCTGCATCCCTAGGAGAAACCATCGAAGAAAGCAAGCTCATGAAGAAGTTTCTCAACAATCTACCTAGAAGCAAATACATCCATATTATTGCCTCTCTCGAGCAAGTCCTCGATCTGAAGACGACATGATTTGAAAAAATCATAGGAAGACTCAAGGCCTATGAGGAACGTATTAGAGAGGAGGAGAACCATGGAGAAGCGCAAGGAAAGTTGTTATTTACAAGCTCAAAACAACATAGTTCTACAGGAGGTAGGGGATATAGAGGTCGTGGTGGAGGAGGCAGAGGATATAAAGGACGTGGTAGAGGAAGATACAACTCACAAGAACGTTCTACAAATCACTCTTTCCAATCGAAAGATAAGAAAGAAAACCACCTCTAATTTGCTTCTGGTGTGATAAGTCCAGAAAGATTACAAAAGTTAGAGGAGGCAAATAAAACAAAAACATAAGTAGTTGATCCAGCCCTCTATATGAACAAAATTATATTCTTGAATGAAGAGAATATCATTCCAAAGAATTACGTGAACCCTAAGGATGAAGATGGAATATGATACCTCAACAATGAAGCAAGCAATCATATGACCGGAAATAAGCAATATTTCTCTGAGCTCAACCAGAATATAAAAGGTAAAGTTAAGTTCGGAGATGGATCATGCATTGAAATAGGAGGGAAATGATCGATTTTATTTCAAAGCAAAGCGGACGAACAACAACTCGTCACAGATATCTACTAAATCCCTGAGCTTAAGAGCAATATTTTGAGTTTGGGACAAGCTACATAAGCTGGTTGCGATGTCAGAATGAGACAAGATTACTTGACTCTACATGATCCAAGTGGAAGACTCTTGGTAAAAGTCATACGGTCCACCAACAGACTTTACCAAATTGGTCTGAAGATTGGAAAACCGATATGCTTACACACAAGAACTGAAGATGAAACTTGGAAGTGGCACGCAAGGTTGGGAAATATAAACTTCAAGATGTTAAAAGCTATGTTCAACCAGAAGATGTTTACGGCTTACTAGAGATCAAATAAGAGAAGAAGATGTGTGAATCGTGTTTGGTCGGCAAACAAACACGCCAATCGTTTCTAAAGGCTACCATGTACCGAGCATCCAAACCACTCGAGCTTCTTTATGCAGACTTATGTGGTCTGATCACACCACCGACCATCGCTCATGACATATACATATTTGTCATCATTGATGACTTCTCAAGATACATGTGGACGATCTTGATAAAAGAAAAAAGTGATGTGTTTGGTATGTTCAAGACGTTTAAGAGTCTGATAGAGAAGTATCTTGGAAAAAAAGTCATTACTCTGAGAACCGATAGAGGAGGTGAATTCACTTCAAAAGAGTTCCAAGAGTACTGTGACAAAAGTGGGATTAAGAGGCATCTCACAGCTCCATACATATCGCAACAGAACGACGTCGTGGAAATGAGAAATATGACGTTTATGGAGATGACAAGAAGCACTCTCAAGGAGATGAAAGTACCAAAATACTTATGGGGAGAGGCAGTGCGTCATGCAACATACGTGATTAACATGGTGCCTACAAAATCCCTTGTTAACATGACACCATACGAGTGTCTTAGAAAGAAGAAACCAAACCTTGAACACTTGAAGGTTTTCAGTTGTCTAGCTTACTCGAAGGTTGAAGCAGCAAACCTCAAGAAACTAGACGATAGATCACAACCATTAGTGCATCTTGGAATCGAGCCGGGATCCAAGGCATATATGTTGTATAATCCCTCAACTAGAAGAATCGTTGTAAGCTGAGATGTAGTTTTCAATGAGAAAACTAGTTGGAATTGGAAGGGGGATGATGGAGGCGATCCAGGTATGTTTCAAATGACGTGGGGAGACGTTATTGATGAAGTTCATGGACCATACAATACTGGAAATCCTCAAAATGAGTATAATGAAGAAACAGATACGTCTGACTCTGTTCAACCTCATCACGAGCTTGAACAAGAACAAGATCAAGAGGGAGTAGAAACTGAAGAAGTTGAATATGTTTAACCTTAATTAAGACGATCAGACAGAACAATAAAACTTCATGATTATCTTAATGAATACATACTTCAAGCTTCAGTAGAATGTGAGATTATACTCTTATCAATCAACAATGAGCCGAGATGTTTCAGATATACAAAAGAACACAAGAAGTGAAGATTAGCATGTAAAGAAGAAATTGACTCAATCAACAAAAACAAGACGTGGGTCTTATTTGATAAACAAAGCGGGATAAAGATTATTGGTCTCAAGTGGATTTTAAAGATAAAGAAGAATGCAGATGGTACTATCAACAAATACAAGTCAAGATTAGTGGCTAAATGATACATACAAGAATCTGGCATAGGCTTTGATGGAGCATTTGCACCAGTAACTCATATAGAAACCATACGATTGCTAAGTGCATTGGCAGCATCAAACGAATGGGAAATTCATCACTTGGACGTCAAAACAACTTTCTTACATGGTGTGTTAAAGGAAGATGTTTATGTTGAACAACCCGAAGGTTTTGAAGTCAAAGGCAAAGAAAACAAAGTGAATAAGCTTACAAAGGCGTTGTATGGCTTAAGACAAGCTCCATGAGCTTGGAACACGAAGTTAGATGAAGTCTTGAAAGGTCTGAACTTTCAAAGATGTGCAAAAGAATCAGCCGTGTATCGCAATGAAGAGAAAGGAACGCTTCTCATCATTGCAATTTACGTCGACGATCTGTTCGTCAATGGCAATAGTCTCAAAGCCATAAGTGATTTCAAGAAAGGAATGTCATCTAAGTTTGAGATGCCAGACCTCAGAAAACTCACTTATTATCTTGGTATTAAAGTGTTTCAAGGGGAAACAAGATTTGAGCTTAAACAAGAAGGCTATGCAAGGAAAATTCTAAGCGAAGCAGGTTTAGAGAAGTGCAATCCGACTCAGATACCTATGGAGTTCGGACTGAAAGTCTCAAAAGCTACAGAAGAAGCAGATATAGATCCTACGAGCTATAGAAGGAATGTCGGATGTTTAAGGTACTTGTTACACACTCGTCCAGACTTAGCTTTCTCTGTTGGAGTCGCAAGCAGGTTTATGCAGAGCCCTCGCAAATCACATGGCGAAGTAATGAAGCAGATACTACGATATCTCAAGGGAAATGTTGCATATGGTTTGAAGTTTAAGCGCGAAGGATGAAAAGAAATCACTGGATACAGTGATAGTAGTCATAACATCAACCAAAACGATGAAAGAAGCACTACTGGTCATATGTTCTACTATGGATCCTCACCTATCATGTGGTGTTCACATAAGCAGGACACAGTTGTGTTGTCTACGTGTGAATCCGAGTTTATGGCAGCAACGGAAGCCGCACGACAAGCGATATGGTTACAGGATCTGTTCAGCGAGATTACAGGCTTTGACACATCACAAGTTCTCATCAAGATTAACAACATGTCTGCAATTGCACTCACCAAGAATCCAGTGTTTCATGGTAAGAGCAAGCATATTCATAAGCGTTATCATTTCATACATGAATGCATCGACAGGGAGCTAGTCGAAGTGCAACACATTCCGAGAGTAGAAAAAAAAGCGGACATTTTGACTAAAGTTTTGGCGTGAATCAAGTTTACTGAGATGAGGAACTTGATAGGAGTTCAAGACATGTCCAAGACCGAATTGAAGCTTAAGAGGGAGAATGTTGGAGATAAACCTCAATAGCTTGGAGCCTAAGTTTCTTATAACAATTTGGTTTAGAAAATAAGGAAATAACTAGCCTTTGACCCGCGCGCCCGCGCGGATGTTATTTTTGTAAATGACAAATATTTCAATCAATTTGTTTGATATAATTGTATATATGACTGGAACTTAATATTCGATATCTGTTATCCGATCCGGGATCCCATCCGCTTCGTAAAACGGATATTCGGGGATCCTGATAGTGATTTACGGATTCAACTGATCCACATACAAATTCAGATATTAAAATTTTAGGTCTGAATATCCGGATTCAGATATTAAATATTTAAAATTTAATTATAGTTATCTATGTATATTATATATACTTTTATATAAAATAACTAAAATTTTAATTTTATTAAATTTTAATGATTTTTAATGCTTTTTAAATAATAATTTTAAATAGACTGAATATATGGTTAATAGTTAGTTTTTGATTTATTTTTAATTGAAAAAAACATATCCGGTTATCCGTGTGTATTCATATTTTATTTTGAATATCGTAACCCTGAATATCCGGATCTGGATAAAAAATTTACGAATCCGATGAATGCATATCAAAATCCGTATATCCTAAAATACTTCGAATATTCGATCCGTCTTTAACCAAATTGTATATATGTATTATATGGTGATTACAATTTTTGAAATTTATAAATTACATAAGTTATTCTTATTAGATATATATATATTGTACACATGAATAATACATTGTATTTGTTTGTATATATAACCATTTATAATAAATATTAGTATGTATTTTAGTCATTAAATTATTATGGAAAGCTACATGCTTTTGTTACTGTAAATGAATAAGTTCAGATTATAATCGAAAATTATTAACATTATTATTCCTTTTATAGTTCAAATATAGTTGAGTAACTTATATGGATATGTATAAAAATAAAAATAAAACTAATTTAATGCTATATATATGTATAATTATTTTTTTATAATAAAAAATTGGAAAATACATATACACTTTCTTATGAAGTCTTCAATTCAAATGACAAAAGTTGTTAATGGGCTTAGCCAAGCTTTATTTTTTTCTTGTTAAGAATTAATGTTTGGATGTTTGGATGTAAGGATAATATCAGTGACATTTCTTGTAAATATTAAGTAAAATTAAGGGTTATTTCTTATTTGTACTTCACTTTTAATAGATTAGATGTTTAGTGTAATCCTTATAGAATTAGGAGTTATCTAATATTGTAGGAAATATGAGTTATCTAGCACTATATATATATATTTGATGAGTTGTGTCAATGATAAGACAATACAATAGATTAGAGTGTTTAGTTTTGAGCTATTTTCTAAACATAATAAAGAGAACAATTCTTTATACAAGTCGTGTTGTGTTCAAGATGAGTTTCGTGGTTAAACAAAAACATGTTATGTTCCTTTTAAATTCTTCTACAGATTGATGATATTCTGCTTGCTTCATTCATTGAAGACGGACTTAACTATATATGAATAACAGATTGTTTATAAGCCATTGTGTGATATTAGTATGTCTCTTAGATTGTGTGTTTTATATCACCTGAACTGTACTTGCGTCAAGTATATGGTACTTGATGTTCTAATTATAAGATATGAAAAAAAATTCTTGAAAGTATTCCCAAGTCTTCTCCGACATAATGACATTTTGTTTGTTTTTCGTCCATGGGAGACAGACTTAAATCTATCTATGCAAATGGTATAGTAGTTTGTATTTGGTACTAAACTCTTATCTGCATTAAGTACATATAACTAGATCGAAACATGCCAAAACTTAGGTTAAAATTTGTACATTTAAGCGTATAAACCGATTTAAATAATCTTAACAAAAAAAATATAATCAATTTAAAATGAGGTAGACATCCAACAAACCCGTATTCTTTTGAGAATTTAAGAGAATCAATCCAATCAAAAGTCTGGAGAATTGTTCCTACTAGCTAGACGGTCTAGCACTCCAGCTAGCCTTAGTGAAATCCTTACAAACTAACCTGTATTCTTTCGAGAGACTAGCCAATGCATCTTTGATCAAAACCAGCAAAGTTACACCCGAAAAGCTGAGGAATTTTAGAGAGATCCAAGAAGTTTTGTAACGAAAAAACTTGGGTTATAAGGCATTTCCACAATGGCTTTCCATTGTAGAGATGAAGGACACGCTTAGGTTTTCGTGGTGTTGGATACTATCATTTTCTACTCAGACGTCTATGATGTGAACGGTACTGGCCAAACCATGTACTGCACTCGGAGTTTGATAGCATGGCTTCATCGATCTTAAGTTGACCTCACAATTTATATCACATGCCGTTAGTAAATTTTTGCAAAACTTTCCTATTTTTGTGGGTTCTAAAGTATATTAAGCATAATCTGGCTATAAATATTAATAACAGTTTGCTGCCTCTTAGTAAAAAAACCATTTTGACTAGGGAATTATCAACTATGTTGGTTTAACTATTTGTATGATCGGTTTATAGTCAAAATATGTAATCCACCCATGGTCGATCATAAGGCCAGCGAAACTAAACATATGTGTATTGGTAGGGATGTTGTATAGGGTTACACAACCCAGCCCAACTCTATATAATTTAAGTTCGGCCCTAAACGAATCCTAACTCTTTTAAAGCAGGATTAACCCTAGTCTCTTAGGGTGAGGTTCTTAATTTTTCTAAGAGACATTTTTTAGTTTTTAACTAAGAAAACCTAAGAACAGTCTCTTAAATAAGAGACATAAGAGCCGCCTCTTAGCCGAAAAGTATAGAAAAAAAAGGACAAATTTTACGTTTAAAACCCCACCTTAAGAGACTGGGGATAATCATGGTCTTATAACCCATCAAAATATGTAAAATATGATTGAACCATTTTCAACCCTTTTAAGACATGTTATCGTTCGATGTGAATAAAGTTAATACAATCTATTGGTGAAAAACTCGATTTTGCGGTTTTGACGGAAAACCTCGAAGTTTCTGCTTTGGTGAAAAAACTCAATTTACCGTTTTGGTGGAAAAAAATCGATGTTGCGGTTTTGGCAAAGAACTCGATTTTGTGATTTTGGCGGGAAAACTGAATTTTACGGTTTCGGCGGAAAACACAATTTTACGGTTTTTGCGGGAAAACTCAATTTTGCGGATTTGGCGGGAAAACTTGATTTTGCGGTTTTGGTTGAAAAACTCAATTTTACGGTTTTGGCACGAAAACTCGATTTTGCAGTTTTGGTGAAAAACTTAATTTTACGGTTTTGGTGGGAAAACTCGATTTGTGGTTTAGCGGGAAAACTTGATTTTGCGGTTATGGCTACACTTAATTTTACAGTTTTGGCGGGAAAAATTGATTTACGGTTTTGGCGGGAAAAATCGATTTACGGTTTTGGCGGGAAAAATCAATTTACGGTTTTGGCAGGAAAACTTGATTTTGCGTCAAAACTCAATTTTTTGATTTTGACAGGAAAGCTCGATTTTGATGTTTTGGTGGAAAACTCGATTTTACGGTTTTGGCGGGAAAAATCGATTTACGGTTTTGGCAGGAAAATTCGAGTTTGCGTCGAAACTCAATTTTGTGATTTTTGACGGGAAAACTCGATTTTGCGATTTTTGTTAGAAAACTCGATTTTACTATTTTGGTAGGGAAAACTCGATTTTGTTGTTTTGGTGGAAAACTCAATTTTGTTGTTTTGGTGGAAAACTCGATTTTACGGTTTAGCGGGAAATTTCACTTTTTCAAGTTTAGTAGAAAAACTCGTTTTGGTGGAAAACTCGATTTGGTAGAAAAAAATCGTTTTTAGAATTTTGACGAAAATATTTTTTTCACGATTTTGGTGAAAAACTTAACTTTTGCAGTTTTGACATAGAAGTTAATTTTCAAAGTTTTAACCCTACATCAAAATAGTTTACAAAAAAATAAACTCTACACCAAAATATTGTTGTTTACCAAAACCAAAAAAAAAAAAATCTAATAGGGTCCAACGCTGTCAAAATTATTTATTTCTTTAACTTAACCCTAAAGTGGCCCTACATACTTCATGAGTAATGTATAGGGTGAGAGCTCTTAAATTACTTAGATGGGTTGGGCCAACCCTAAATTTCAGAACCCTATATAAAATCTTTATGTATTGGTGTTGAAATTTGAAGTGTTTAGTATGTATAAATCATTTGGTTTTCTAACCATTTAAAAGCATAGATTTGTAATTTGAATTGTAAATCGCAATCGTTTTAAGCCTCGTTAATCTCAAAACCGGCTATGTATTCATCATCCACTAGTTAATTACGTAAAAGCCAGTTTAGAGGATTGGAAGAGCAGTAGTTACGCATGATGACGTCCAAGCTCCCAGCTCCAGAAGGCGGTAGGAGAGATAGACAAGAAAGGAGACGGAGACATAAACTTGGAGGAGTTCGTTGAGCTGTTCACGAAAGGGATGGACCAGAGCGACGTGCTAGAGAATCTTAAGGATGCGTTTTCTGTTTATGATATTGACGGGAACGGGTCGATATCGGCGGAGGAGCTGCATGAGGTTTTGAGGAGTCTTGGAGATGAATGTTCTATAGCGGAGTGTATGAAGATGATAGGAGGAGTGGATAAGGATGGAGATGGGACGATTGATTTTGAGGAGTTTAAGGTTATGATGACGATGGGATCTAGGCGTGTTAATGTCATGGGAGGTGGTGCTCAGTGGTAGAGTTTCTCAGCCAATGCCACAGCACGACTCATTTTATATTCTACTTCTTCTTCCTCTTTGGGGTTGCATATTTTCAAAAAAAATTATTTAACTCTTCTGTTCTGTTTTCAGTTTTGTTTTAGAACTGAATAATTGTATAAAGGTTATGTGAATATAAGATCTGTTGCAAGTCTCTACCATTTCAATTAGAATATGGAAGATTTGTTGTGTTCTTTTGGAGCAGGTTAACATTAGAGATGTAATTGATGATGTTAAGGCCAGTGGTCATCCTTTCAGCGGCCAAGATATGAATGCATCTTCCTTAGGGTGGACCATGTCAGCTGTTTCAACTAGAGCATTTCGCTTACATGGTCATAAAAATCTTCACGGTGGATCTTTGTTCCCATGATGCTTCCTCTCATAAAAATGTTCTGATCTTTCAAGAACATAATGGAGCTCAGACAATCACCCAAGTTAAGGTTTGCGTCTTAGATTCCTGTTTTTGTCTGACCGAACGCAAATGAATAGAGTCTTTCTTTGTTACTATCATCTTAGGAGACACCAAATGCTCCATAAATAATAAGCATCGTCCTGTAGGAGCACCATTAACCTAGGATCTGTTAATGGTGCTTATTTTTTTTTTCTTTTTTTTTTTGATTTTTTAAATTTTTTTTTTTTTTGATTTTTTTTTTTAAAAAAATAATAATAACCAATCGCAGACCGTCACGTGTCAGTGGAGCCTGCGAACAGTGTAAACACCAAGAAAAGTTGGGTGCTTAATTAGACACTTTAAGAGTTGGATTTAGGGGGTGCTAGTGGACCTCACATCTTAAGCACCCCACTAAGCACCCCCATTGCACATGTTCTAAGCTGTCTAGGCTTTTACTTGTTTCAAATCAAACCCCAAATCTCCAAGATGGATCTGTTTAATTATAAAAACATATAGCGATGGAGATTTCTCTATGAACTAGTTGGTTGGAGATGGAAGAGAAGCAAAAGATTTGTTGTTTTAGGGTATTAAACATGGAACTCATCAACATTAACCAAAGATATTTACATTGAAAGATAAAGACTAATACACAAAGGATCATCTATCTCCATCTCTCTTTCTATCTTTGTTATCAGTTACCAACAGAGATTGGTCTGTCTCTCTCTCCTAAGCCGAGGGGAGAACGGGAACGCCGTGGACTCGTGATCTCTCGAAGAACCCTAGGTATCTCAGGCTGATGTATCTTCTCAAACTCCTTCTTGATCTTCACGACTTGGCTATGGATAGGAGCAACACAATGATCATGCCCATCATCTCCATGACTGGCCTTTTGCTTCTCCATCACAAAGCGGCAGTGAAGCCAGAAGAATTATGTTTGTATGTTATAATGATGTTTGCGTTTTTTTACTTTCACGCGGGAGGCGTGTTTATAATAGTAATCTTGAACAAAGGGATGGACACGAGTTGTAGATGAAGTAGAAGGGAAGTTAGGTTGGTGGGCAACGCCAAATTAGTCTCTTACATATCTTTCTCTTTGTGTGTGTTATAATATATGATGATAATTTTAAGAGTTGTAATGATCTAAAAGAAAGAAGGAAGAGCCGTATCATTCTTCATGACAAAGAGGGTCGGTGTTGGGTGGGTTGTGTTACGTGTCGGCAACAAAGCCAAGACACTTGTGAATTAGTGATGATTACTGGTACGCATCTCCCAGTTTTGCGTTACTTTCTTTTAAACCGAAGACCAAGACTCTTCAAAGATTTTGACCTTCTTTTGTTGTGAGAGGTTACATAGTTTAGAAGCTAAACAATTTGAATTGAGAAGATGTGTTTGAGAAGTTGAAAGAGACTTGAAAACTACCCCGTAGGAATTGCTTTGGTTTGACGAGAGACTAGTAGCATGGACTTATTTGAGGATTATAATTTGGTTAATTTGATATCTTTAAAACTGAATGGACTCTTTTATTCACTTCTGAACTTTTGATGTTTTATCATCTCTATAATTTTACTTATTTACTCAGATGTCAGCTACAAGTAATCTCTTTTATTAAAACAGAATTATTCTTTTGGACCTAATTATTACTTCCTCTGTTTCAATGTAATTCATGTTTTAAAAAAAAATATTTCTAAAAAATACATATTTCACATTTTCAGTTCATATAATAATGGTAAATTGTAAACATTCAAAATATTAATTGTGTTTATTGAATTTGATTGGCTAAAAGTTATGGAAAATAACTAATCACAAAAATAATACATTTATTAATATATTTTTTTAATATCTGTAAAACTTCTAAACATATATTATTTTATAATGGAGAGAGAATTTTGTAAGTTTTAAAATTCAATACATCTTCTATTATATGTTAATTATGGAAAACAACATTATGCTAGTATATATGTTTCCAAAAAACATAATAGTTAATTTTGTGTCAAAATAATATAAAATATTAGATCCCATTTTTAATAGCTCAAAATAATTCCATTTAATATGAAAGCATTTAAATTGATAGATTATTTTATTTCTATTTTCGTAACTAAAAAATTGCATTCTTTAAATTTAAAAAAACTTTTAAATTAAACTAAATATTGTGCATAAGTAAAATGTTAGAGTCAATAAATGAACATCAAATAATTTTATAATGAAAATGGTAGGAAAAATATATATATTACACAATTAATCAAATAAATTAAATGACTTTATTAAAATTCATAATGGGTTGAAACTATTAAAAAAACTAAATAAGTTAATATCTTATATAATTTCATATTTAATATAAAATTTTAAACATATTAATTATATTCTATTAAAAATATTCTTGTGTTTAAAGCGCATATCAGAATTTAATTAAAATATTAAATAATCAAAATGAATAAGAATATAAAACTCTCGCGCATTTTTTACAAAATAACTTAATCCTTAGGCTTCATGCAAACCAAACACATTAACTTGTTATGATATATAATACATTATTATGTCTATATTAAATTTATATTAATATTTTTTTTACACCTTCAACATCGCTACTTGGTGAAGATGATGAAGGCAATCAATTAGTATAAATAAGGTGTGACCAACCTTAGATAGGGTATAGTTAGATAGGGTTTGATTGGAAGATATTGTTGATTTGATTTTAAAAATAAACTGTAGATTTTGCGGTTTTAAATTTATTTGCTATATAATTATTTTAAAATCACTAAACGTAAAACTGTAGAAAATTTATTTTTAGAGCCAATATATTTTTCTTTTGCGATTTTAGATTGTATATTTACATTTTTACTAAATTTGATTGTTTTGATTTTATTATTGTAAGGAGAATTAAGACTATGTGGAAGAGTACTCACAATTATCAATGTTCACTTCTATTGGGCCTAAATTAATTGAGCAAAACATATCGGTTATTAATCTGATTTAAAACGCCTATTATGGTTAAGCGACCGCTTAATTAGATGATGTTTAATTAAGCTGTCGACTTCATCATGAGCGTTTTAACGGCCGTGTTTTTGAACACTGAGATATATACACCATCGATATCATTTTCAAATAATCTACAAGGATTTAAAAAAAAAAAAAACAATTACCGTCGGGTAATTTATGAGAAATTTCAACGACCGAAACAAAAGACAGAGCATCAAATCGAAGTAAAAAAGAAAAAAAATCTATCTATCTGATCCCTGCAGATTAATCCCACGCTTCTTCTAACCAGTGGGACCCACAGTTCAATCAAACTCAGATTTAGTTTTGATAATCCGAAAAGGACACTAGATTACGTGTAGCTTTCTGATTGGATGCACTTGTTTCCACTGTAAAAAATCGTAGCCGTTCAGTTTACGGTCAAACAAACAATCTTGGATTCGACGGCGGGTCTAATCAGTTTCCATGTATGACCGAGGATTTGCTTAGACCGGTAAACTAAAAAAGTTTCCATATTTGTATGTTTCATCGCTGTTACAAGACCAGATCAAATAACATTTAATTTATATATTCATAACGCTTCTACACCCTCTCGGGTAGGGCTGGACAAATAAACCGAACCCGAAAATCCGAACCGAATCCGACCCGATTAAAATGTATCCGAACCGATCCGAACCCGATATAAGTACCGAATGGATCTTGTTTTACGGTATTTCGGGTTATGGGTTTTACCCGAACCGAACCCGAGTTTAAATGGATATCCGAAAGAACCCGAAAGTTCAAAATTCCAAAAAAAAACTTGTACCATATCCAATCTAAATTTCTAAGATGTATCCACAACATACTAAGATATTATTAAATACATACAATAAATTGGTTATTATATGAATAATTAACTAAAATACTTAGTCTAATATATATTTTATTGGTTAATATTAATATTTTATGCTTGACATTGCATTTGAAGTTTAATTATAAATACGTTTGTTTAGAAGTTTAAACATTGTTGTTGTTTTTGAATTTTAAATAGTATTCTTATGTTTATATAATTGTTAGTTGTGAACTTTAATTTTTTATGTTTTATTATGAATGATTTTCTTTTTTACAACGCTTTGGTTTGTCATGAATCATGATATGCTTAATGTTTTCACGTATAGTTCATTGACAAGTTTCGTATAGTTGATGGACGAGTTTCATAAAATTATTTTGAAGGACAATAATATGGTTTAAATAAGTTTAATACACAAATTTATTGAAATAATTGAAGATATAGTGAATTTAATCAAGTAGAAATTAGTACTTTTAGAACCGATAACCCGATTAGTATCCAAAACCGAAACTATTTCGGGTTCAACCGGATCTTGGACATGTAACTAAACCCGAACCGAACCTGACTAAACCCGAACCGAACCCGACCCGTTTTTTGATAATATCCGAATGGGGCTGAAATTCATGAACCCGAAAATCCGAAACCCGAATGAACCCGAACCGAAACCCGATTGGGACCCCGATTGCCCACGCCTACTCTCGGGTAATCGTTTTAGTAAGTTTTTCACTTTATGCTAAAGAAAAATGTAACAAATAAAATGCACGTCGGACTTTTTTTCGAATTGGCTTGATAACATGGTCTTAGAGCAACCTCATTGGAAATGTTTTCAATTTGAGGTTCTCATATCTAATGTAATAATATTTTAGTATAACATAATTTCATAACTAAATCTTAATTATTTATAAAATTTTGAACCAATTGCAAATAACACATATCAATAAAGTTTTTGGAGAGTTTCTCATAGTTCCTTCTCTTTCAATTTTTTTTTAAAAATGAGATACCCTCTTAGATACTCTCACTAGAGTTGTTGTACTTTAGATCATTTCCACTTATTTGCAAAAAAAAAATTATTTTATATTTAACTATAAATATAGAGAAATTATATTTTATAACGAATATATTGAAGTTAATTTCATCTATAATATAATATTATTATTTTCAAATAAAAATAACAAAATACGATTAAAATGGTCTTAGAGACTAAACTATTTTTCTAATGAAGGATTACGCTTTCTTGCCACTTTAATAGCATGCTAATAAGCTAAATGTATTTTTATCAACTATATCCAGCATTTTTAACACTTGATACTATTGATATCAAGGATGTTTATTTATTTATTTTTTATGCCAAAGGGTACTCATTAATTTAAAATATCAAGGGTTACAATTTAAAGAAAATTTAAATCGACCTCAAATTAAATAAAAGAAATGGGTGATTGTGGTTTGAAAGAACCGAAATTGGATAGAAATTTCTAAACAGAGATTGAATAATAATATGGAGATGATAATGTAAGGCAAAACCTGTCCACAAATTTGGGTCGCCGCAAAGAAATTTGATGCCTGTTGAGATATATTCAGCCGCTAACTTCAACTCTTCCATACGGTCTTAAGCTAGTGCCCAATTAACAACATTTATAAGTATCTAACATGTTTAGATAGCCTCTGATATCTTCGTTGCGTTTAATAGTTTCTTGTTTTTTTGTTTACTTCTTAGGTTAGGGAACCCTCAAAGAAAAATCCAACACAATGTGACATAACGACTTACATAAGTTTTATACCCCTACGGATCGACAACTAGAATTGCACATCATGCTTGGGGTTACCCGAACAGTTCGGCCGCAGAAAGCGAGGTATTTTTGCTTCTATCTTGGACAGGATAAGGCGGAAGGCTCACAGTTGAACATCAAGATATCTGTCAGGAGCCGGAAGGCAAATTATGCTTAAGTCCGTTCTAGCAGCAATGTCTTTTTATGTCATGTTGTGTTTTAAGCTACCGGTGTCCTTATGTAGACAAATTCAATCCATTCTCACTCGATTCTGGTGGGATGCAATCCCTCATAAGAAGAAGATTTGTTGGGTATCTTGGGAAACATGGACACTGCCAAAATATGCGGGGGGTCTTGGATTTAGAGACTTTGAAACCTTTAATGATGCTCTACTGGCCAAAACAGGATGGAGGCTAATCAAGGAACCAAATTCTTTGCTGCCTCAAGTCCTAATGGGGAAATATGCTAGAAACTCTACTCTCTTAGACTGCCCGATACCATCTACATCATCACGTGGCTGGAGAAATATTTTAGCGGGAAGAGAAATACTTAAGAAAGGGCTAAGTTGGGTAGTAGGAGATGGTGAGACAATTCGCCTTTGGGATGACCCTTGGCGCTCTTTTAGTACTCCGAGTCAACCGATGGGGCCACCGACGATGGAAAGCCAAACCTTTAAGGTCATGGAACTTATGTGCCCTCTTACAAACAAGTGGTAGCTGGAGAAAATTCATAGGGTGTTACCTCAGTATGAGGAAGTTATTTTGAAGATTAAACCAGTTCTACACCCTCCTCGGATATTCTGGTTTGGCTTGATAAGAAATCAGGTTCATACTCTACAAAAACGGGATATGGTATTGGTATGACTGCGGGGAGTTTGAGAACGATCCAGTCAACTAGCTCAAGCACATTTGGAATGTTAAAACTGCCCCTAAACTGAAAGAATTTCTATGGAGGGTAGTGAAAAAGGTGATACATGTAAGTGAAAACTTAGTAAGGAGGGGAATAGCGAGATTCAACTGTAAGAAGTGCAATGGATCAGAGGATGATCTTCATGTCTTTCTCAGGTGCACTTTAGCGGAAGAGGTCTATAGCCAAATACCTTTATCACAAAGACCAGTAAGTACCCTTACATCAATAGCAGAGCTGATAAAACAAGAGAGTAGCTTTATCGCCTTACCACCAGTGGGAGTGACTGCCCCGTTGTGAAAGGTAAGGAACATCTTGTTCTATGAAAACAGAGATTTCTCCGCTAAGGAGATCGTGCTCAAAAGTATAAAGAACGCCAAGGAATGGTCTTGTGCGCAAAATGATAGTGAGGTGCTCATACCTCGAAATGATCCTCTTTTGAACAAAGCCATCATCAGTCTCCTTGCCCACCCCAATAATTCAATCGGGCATTCTTGTAGTGAAGGTGGATGCGGCTTGGGATGCGAAGTCTGGATTCTACGGTATCGGTGGAATCTATTCTGGTGATTGTCAGGTGCTTCCTCTTGTAATCTTCGACTCTCAAAGTCATTTTTCTTCAGCTCTTATGGCAGAGCCATTGTTGTTCATCGCGTAGTTTCAAGCGTTGTTTTCTCACACGTCGGATCCATGGATGTTCTATCCGATTCCATGTCCCTAATCAAGCTGTTGAAGACAGGAGGGTATCAACCTGAACTGTTCAGTATCATGTTTGATATCTATCACTTTGTTTCTGTTTTCGATGTAATCTCCTTTAGTTTCATCTCTCAAAGCTTTAACTCCGAGACAGATTTAGTGGCAAAATCTGCTCTCGCGATGTTTGTAATGAACTCAAATTTGGAAGACTAAACTCTATTTTCATATGAAATGCTTGTTTGACCAAAAAAAAAAGAATTGCACATCATGCATTTGCGAAGCTAAGGATTTTTACAAAATTCAAAACAATATACACGTATTGAACATACACCACACAACTCTCTGTAAACGCTTTTCATAACGGGTCGCTTCTAAATTTAGAAATGGATAATTGTGATGTCTGGTGGACTAGGTTATCTAACTTTGTTTATTATTATACACATAAATAATAGTCTCTAATACAAAGAATTGCACGAATTTCAGCGCAAAACCGAAAAAATTTGCTTTATATATATATATATATATAATTGAGAGTTTAGGCGTTGGACTTGATTTTGATAATTCAACTTTAATAAATTTTCACAATTTTATGTAACTTTCCGCAATTTTTCTCTTGAAGATTAAAGCTTGAGATTTTTTGTGACATCTTAATTTATAAAAATTTGGACAACAGAATTGTTAATGGGATGTGTACACACACACACACCTCTAACTAAAATTATAAAGTTATAATTTGCTCTTATCGAATGAAAATTACTCTGACTAAAAATAATGTTGGAATGAATTAATTTCCGAACGACGACAAAAGATAAATTCCAAATGTGGTAAATATGGTAGCTTCGTTAACATAGGGGACAATTTGATCAGAAGAGGCCTGAAGTAACTCGCAGTTCAACAGTTCATTTTTATTTTTATCCTATTAAAGGCTTACATATTATTTATAGTACAGCGGGAAAGAGTATAAAATAAAACAGATGATGGTAACTTTTTTTTAACACAACAGATGATGGTAATTAATAGATAGTAATTAGTAGATGGAAATATAATGCTCATGAAATTTTACCGCAGAACTGCTTCGTTAATTATGAGTCTGATCTCCACCAAAAATAAAACAGTTTCTATATGTTCCTTCCTTTACAAAATAATCTATGCTTTAGAAAAAAATAAGTTTCAAAAGATGTATTTTTTATTTTTATGTAACTTTTACTAGTTAACAGTATTAAATTAAAAACTTTAAAAAAATAATTGTATTTATGTAACTTTGATTGGTTAAAAATTATGAAATATAGTGAATCACAAAAAAAAAAAAATTTATATTAAGATTTAATATATTTTTTAATATGTATGAAAAACCTAAAACATGTAATATTTTGAAAGGATGGAGTAGATGTTAACATGTCAAAGAGATGAGGGATCACGTGAAAGTGAGTGATGATGAATCGTACGTACGTTTGTGAATTGGTATAGGTTTAGGTTATAACTTAGACGTGGTGTATGTTTAAGAGGGAACCAGAACCTACCCAAATCTTTGCTTTTAGTATCCATATCTGTCTAGCAAGCTAAAGACCTTAGAATCCTTATTGGGTATAATCGGAATAATTATATGATCGCGTGTATAAGTCATAATTTCTAACTAATTAAAATGTACTCACGAATAATCATATGATTTCATGCCAAATTAACGGTTTCTCCGTGGTTACAGAAAGCAGAAAATTTATAACAAATGTATGCTTGTTAATGCATGCTAGATTGCATTATATATAAGTGTATCAAACATGCGTTATTTTGTTGAAATGCATGCGTCAATATGCAACATGTCGTAGTTGACCACGTACATGTAGAGGACTTTGTAGTTATTGGCAATCTGTATCATATGACATTAATGCGTTCGTGTGTGCAATAAAGTCAAACACATGCATACTACATATTCATAGAGAGTGAGGCATTGTGCAGAGAAAAACCCACGCGTTTAGGAGAGAGGAGACAGTTCTGGTATCAACTTTAATGTTGTACCGTTGCATGTAACCTACTTTCCTAGCTTTGCCCTTTCATTTTTGCCTTGTGTGTTTCTTGTAACCTACTACTAACTAGAATAAGATAGTTTTAGTTGATACGCGCATACATACTTTTTTGAAAAAGGTAAAGCCAAGTGTTTTTGTATTTGAAGTACTATAACCTGGCCTTTCAAGAAGAACATGGTTATTCAAAAAAAAATGATATTTGGGCCGGGATGGATGCTTTACGCCAGAAATGGTATTAGCGTCGGTTGGTCCCGAGCCAAGGGAGATTATTTGGGCCGAAGTTCTAGACACCTCCTGATTATTCAAAAAAAAAGAACATTCACTCATGCCACCATTTAATATTTACCCTATTTTCACCCCAAATAAAAATGAAATTCATAAATCTAGCTATTACGCATAACCTTTTGACTAGGTTTGAACACATTTATCCGAACAGAAGAATCAAACCAAATCAAAAATCAAAGTTTGCTTTGGGTTTAGACTCGAGTAGATATTATATCTTTAGAACCAAAAATAAAAAAATGAACCTAGAACCAAATGGGTATTTGAATTTATATAATATAGTTTATATACTTATAAATATTAACAATATTTAGTTTTAAATAATCAAATATTTCAAAATTCTGTTTATAAACTGAATTACCCAAAAAATAAATTACCAAAATATTTTATATGCAATATTTAAAATATTTAAATTTTTATGTGAAATCCCGAAAAAATCTGATATTCAATCCGAAAAACTTGATTTTTCAGAATTTTGAACTCAGATTAACTAAAAACTGAAAACTAAACCAGAACTAAATTTGACCCAAAGTTATCTTAGATATTAACCAATTTTTAATTTTGTTACCCAAACAAAACCGAACACCAAAATAGTTGAACTAAAACTGAACCAAATTTTCTAATACCAAAACGAGTCCTATATTTCTAGTACCGTAAAAAAACTAAAAACCGAACTGAACCGATATCTATGCCTATTTTTGACCTTAGTATGTATGTTTAATAATCGATAAATACTATTATCATTTAAAAGAAACTATTATCATGCTCTCTATAAAAAGAAGTTCTATATCCTGCGAAACCACTTGGCCAC
Organism: Moricandia moricandioides; assembly: GCA_905132885.1. Classification (NCBI taxonomy): domain Eukaryota; kingdom Viridiplantae; phylum Streptophyta; class Magnoliopsida; order Brassicales; family Brassicaceae; genus Moricandia; species Moricandia moricandioides. The sequence goes on from CAJHQQ010000426.1 coordinate 61,519, forward strand.
AAAGATTTGGTTGGTTGCCACAACGAATTCAAGACTCCTCTTTCTTTAATCTCATATCTTCTCCTAGCTAGACAAGATTTTGCTAACGTTAAGTTGAAAACCGAGTATTGTTTTTTTGTCGAAATTATGACCGTTACCTTTACATGCAATAAGCAAATTGCAAATCGTTGTTTTTCGGTATAAGAGAAAGTTCGCAAATGAAAAAGAGTTTCTTTGTGATTCGCTATATAACAAATCATTTGAATATCTGGAGAGATGGTCTATCCGTGGGCTGCACCTCCCTTTGGGGATTAGTCTGGGCTTTTCCATAGGCTTGGAATACCCCTAGGTTAATAAAAAAAAAAAAAAAAAACAAATCGTGTGATTTAGTCAAAAAAGAAAAACAATAATCGTGTGATAAGCTAGCGTACGTGAAAATAAAAAGAATAGATGTTGCTTAGAGCACTATACATATATATTTCATGCAACCTGACCTATGTGCTAGGGTTTGGACGGTAGAGGACGTGATCACTTTATCGGTTAAAGATTACCGACATTGATCAAATGGTGAAAGCGATGAAATTAGTGAGTGGAGATTAATTAGGTTAATTGTAAAACCTATGTGGACTTTAACTAACCAAAACGTTATAAAATTAGTGGTGGATATTAAATTCTGCAAACGCCAGAGGTCATTAGTCACAATCGAGTAACAGTAGGAAACCCTAAAGAGGCTATACGCCATGAAGAAAGAGCCCTAGTTGAGACACATCCACGTGACTTAAGCTTTCATGAAAAAGTAAAAATAAATCAAAACCCTGAATAATCAAATTGACCATAATCTCGTAAAAAGAACAGACAAAACATAACCTTATGTAGAAGGAACAATTTCTGAGCGCCGCCAGTTATTAATTCAGAATCATAATTTTACGATTTTCAACCCCTGTCCTTACCCCAGCATCATAATTTCCTTTCCCATCCACAAACTCCTGTCTAAATCATTTTAACTAACTTTATTTATTTTTATTACCATAATACTTTTTAACTGTTCTTCTTTGTCCAAAATACTATTCACGAACAAGTAACCTTAGAGCAACCCTAGCATCCCATTTTGAAGTGCTTATTTTTTTTTTTCATTTTTTTTTAAATAAAAAAAAATTTAAAACGGACCAATCATGGACTGTCACGTGTTAGTAGAGCCCGTGAACAGTGCAAGAGCTGGTGCTTAATTACAAGCTTTAAAAAGTGGTGCTTAGTTTTTTGGTGGGTCCACCCATAAAACACCCCTCCTAAGCATCTTTAAGCATCCCCTTAATGATGCTCTTATTAATGTAGGATTCTTAGGATATAATTCTTAACATTTTTAATTAAAAATTGAAAAAACAATTTTTTATATTCCGCTAAGAAACTCACCATAAGAACATTGCATTAATCATGCTCTAAAATACAACACTAGTGTTACACAGAATTGCAATCTTTGAAATAGTTTCAAACTTCAAAAATAATTAGTGTGAAAACAAATTTTGTGTTCTCAAATTTTTCAGAACGGATGCACTTTTTTAAATGGTGATTCAGTGTTCCAATTTTATTAGTTTAGTTTTAGTTATTATTTTCAAGAAAATAATATGTCTTCGGCACTAAAAACAGAAGAATAAATCAAAAATATGTAAATAAATACATTATCGAGACATCTTGAAACTCTGACAATAAAGAAAATAAACATAGTATGTACAATAATTATGGTATTGTTACTTATCAAAAAGGCAATTGTAAGTTATTGAATAAATTAGCTAATTTGGCCATATTCAGAATAGAGAATAGATTTGTCCTTTAAATCTTCCACTTTATATTTTTGTCTTACTATAATTTGATTATTTTTAATACAAATTAACCTTATAACCTCTATTAATTTATAAATTACAGTTTATGTAAATTTTAAATTATTTTTAATGTATGTTAGTCATAATCAATTCTATATTTAGTAAAACTTGGAAGTAAATATATATTCATCCAAATATAATTTTATTTAATTTAAACAATATTTTAATATATGTATATATAATCAATTCTATATTTATTAAAATAGTAAAAAGGTAAAAGGATATTCATCAAAGTATAATTTAATTTCATATTTTAGTCATAATCATAACGTAAAACATATAAAAATTAAAATAAAATTGATAAAATTAATAAAAGTAAAATGTAAAACCAGAAAACTTATTTATATTGTATATAACATCAAACCTTTGAAATACATATAGATTTCTTTACATATAAATTAAAAACATAATAAAACGTCTTAGTTATAACTTATTAATTGTATATTAATCAAATATAAATATAAAATACATTATATATAACATCAAACTTTTAACAAAATAACAACCATGCATTTTTATATTAATGTATATATAGTAAAATTTTGAAGAAAAAAAACGTGTGCAGATAAGTTTGAGTAAAATGAGTTACGATTTTCTTAATTGTATTTCAGATTTAGAATTACCATAAGTATAAAATACATGTTCTAAACTATTTTGTCAATTTATCCGTAGTAGTTTTATAAAAAAAAAATTATCCGTAGTTATTACCCCGATTTTATGTTCTAACGTGGAATATGAGAGCATGATTAATCCGAGTCTCTTAAGGTGGGGTTATTAGCTTTTGTAAGAGACGTTTCTTAGCTTTTAACTAAAAAAAGCTAAGAACCGTCTCTTAAATAAGAACCATAAGAGACGTCTCTTAGCGAAAAAAATGTAAAAAAAAAAAAAAAAACAAATTTTACGTTAAAAACCTCACCTAAAGAAATCTGGATTAATCATGGCGTGAACCTCGTTAAACGCACTTTCACTTTCTCTTTCATAGAGTGATCACAAGTCAAAAAGACGTGAGTCTTTTTATTTTAAAGAAATGATGTTATTTTTCCCTCTATAAATACGTTATCAGCTACCATCCCATCCAGGTACCTCGAAAACCCTAAGAGAACCACATAGCAAAATAAATATATTTATTGCTTACAATAAAACCTCCCTCAGAACCATGGATGAAGCAATCATGAGACTAGAAGGTGCTGAGCACAGAGAAACCAATAACCATTCTCTGAAGAGAAAGCCATCAAGAACTTCCTCCACCGCTCCATACTCTCCCGGAGTTGTAACCACCGCAAAATCTACCCCCGGAGCTGGTGCTTCCGGTGGCACCACCATCAGGTACCGAGGCGTGAGGCGTAGGCCATGGGGTCGTTACGCTGCTGAAATACGCGACCCGATGTCCAAGGAGAGACGTTGGCTGGGAACATTTGACACTGCTGAGGAAGCAGCTTGCGCATACGACTGTGCTGCTCGAGCCATGCGTGGTCATAAAGCTCGAACCAACTTCGTCTACCCAATCCCTTCACTTGACTCTTACCACCATCGTGTTTTCTCGTCTCCTCCGATGAACATGTTCCTTCCACGCGACGTTTTGAACTCTCAGTCTCTTTATCCTTTCGCTTACCCACCATGTAATCTCTCTAACGTAAGCGGCCCCGTGTACGACTCATTCGCTAATGTTAACAATGTCTCCGAAGATCACTCACCTAAAGCGAAGAGGTCTAGTACTATTGACAACGAGAGCATGGTATCAGTCCTCGAACCAGAACCAGCTGGGTCTGGTCTTCTTCAAGAAATAGTCCAAGGCTTCTTGCCCAAACCTATCCCTCAACAAGCTGTTACACCTCCAACGACCATTGGTGTTTTCCCGACAATGCTAGAGACTAGTTTTCAGACAGATCTTTGTTTTCCTGACCACGTCCATGTTGAAGGAAATGGATTCGGTCAGGTGAAATATCATGGAGAGTTGGGATGGGTCGATCATGAGGGTGGGTTTGATTCAGCTAAGAATGGAAATGATGGAATGTTTTATCAGTATTGCTTTAATGATTACTAAACATTATGGTTGCGTTTTTACGTGTTGATCACTCCATTGTTTCTTTAGGGTTATGAGAATAGTTAGGGTTAGCTAGCTCAAAAACCTTTCGTCTTTCGTTTCTCCGTCTAGGTGTATGATCAATTTAATTATCTACCATGTTAGGTTGGTTTTCGCAAGGACATTATTTATCTTTTTTCTATATAAAAAAGGAATATGGGAGCTTTATTTCTTTTGGTAAATCAGTATGAGAAAGGTTAATTGATGGTATATCTTTGACATGTCGAGTAGGAGCACAGTTAAAGAGGATAAATATATGACAAAAATATATAAATTAAAAAATACTCGTGGAGGTGGGAATGAAGACAACACCAAAAGGACAAAAGGAGACATCTAGAAAACTAGATCTTTTCTAATAAGTTGAATTCGAAATCCATAAAGACAGCCTTTGTCTTCTTTCCGTGTCCTCTCAAATCATCGGAAGCTCATATTTTGAAGTTTACAATATCGTTAATTTTGTTTGAAGGTTTGATCAAAGGTCCGAGTATTTGTTCCATCAATACTCGATAGATAACCGTATATTTACCCGGATTTGAATCATTGCATGGTTAGAAATGTAGCCTAGTTTCCTTGAAGTAATCATATGTAAATAGCAAACAATCAATAAAAAGACTTTTATTGAAAGAAATAAGTTTGCCAAACAAGGTAACATTTCATATATATAATACAAAGTGATTCTTCCGTGCTTATGAACGGATATAAATATTAACAAAACAAATATATTATAATAATTAGTTAATTCTATTTTAGTCCGTTTATCTGTGTGTATTTTTTTTTTTGTTTGTAACAGATAATAATTATAATTGTTGAAAGGTTTATGAATGTTTGTATATATGTTAGTTTTTTCATATTGTATTGCATTTGGATATTAATCTCATCAAAGTGATATTTTACATAATTGATTTTCATTTGATTATTTTTACTAACATGGATTCTATACATATCTATATATTGTATTTATTTATAAATCTAACCAATAATTATGTTTGTGTATATTAATACATATATTTTTAAACAAAATATTTTATAGAAATAATATCTTTTATTTTTCAAATTAATATGTCCCTCTATTTGATCTATATGCCAAATAATTTAAAACTTAAAAATTATGAAAACATAAAAATCAGATTTTATAATTGAATTAGTATTAAAAATGAGAAGAAGTGTAATTTAATTAGTTAATTATATTTTTATTAAGATAAATCCAAATGCAAAGAAGAATTTTTTTGATTTACCAAACATCACATCTTCATCAAATAAATCCTGAACAGAATATTGAGTTGATAAAGACTAAGAAGGATTAGCCAGACCAGTAAGGAATTATTCCTACCTCCGCACCCACGACATTGTTTTTTTATTTTAGTTATCAGTTTATATAAAAATTAATTGATGTATTTTTTCTCATAAATACTCTCTCCGTTTCTTTATAAATGATGTTTTACCTTAATGCACAAAGATTAAAAAATTCACATTTATCTAAAATATACTTTTAAAGATATAATTTTAAAATCATTTAACCAATTATAAAAAAACTTGTAAAATTTTATTGGTTAAACAGTTTTAATAAAGTTAAAGTTAACCTTAAAACTTCTAAAGATACCTTAAAATCTCAAACATCTTATATTTTGAAACAACGTAAACCTTTTAAAACATCATCTAATTTGAAACGGAGAGAGTATATTAGAAAATGCTTTTGTGAATAATATAGATATCAAGGATATTTGAAGTATTATATATGCTTTCATATTTGAAGTTTGAAAGTATAAATGTTTTAGAAACAGACATTTTCAAAATTGTTAGCAATTTGTTAAATTTTATTGAATCATGTGATCTTAAATCTAATATATAATTAAATATTCATGTTTCCAATAATATTTGAAATTTTGTGTATGATATATAAATATACATTATGTATTTATATTTTATTTTAATGTTTTAAACTCCATATTTTTAGTAATCAATTGTACTGATTAAGGATGATGTTAGATGGAGTAAAAACAATATGAATCTGCTTAATAAAAATATTATAATGGATGACAGTTTTGTAACTAAGATGTTATGGTTAATGTTTTGAAGAAATAATATCTATTCAGTAGGGTATGTATAAATAAATGATGACCAAACAACTATATATCACTTTATTGTATGTCAAATAAATTGATTTTTTGTGTTTGATATGGTAAAAAAAATTTACACTCAAATATTTTGTTAATCATTAATTAGAAATTAGAATGTACACGTGCTTCTTATGTGATTTATAAATACATAATGTGTACGTATTTTCATATGTTTTTATCACGAATGAGGAATGATATATAGATAGCTGGACTTAGTTCCTAACATATAAGTATAATCATGATCTTAATTCATTTATGCATACAATATTGAATAAAGACAAAAATATATTTAATAAATTTTCTAAAGATGATTCAATTTACAAAATCAGACATGAAAAATGGTAACTTCTGTTTTAATAGATAAGATGAACTTATATGTTTGTTTAGTATGTCTTACATTTGAAAAATATTTTACTTACTCGATGATCCAAAAAAATCATATAACTTTCAATTTTTTTTGCCACTGGAAGTGACAATTGATTGTAAGTATACCACAATTTATTGTTACCATAGGAACTTAATATATTATAAACAAACTACAAAAGATATTAAAGTAATTGGTATCAACTATCAAGAAGTAGAAATAAAGGAAAAAGATATAATTTGTTACCATTTTCTTGTTGATAGAAGTATTCGCAATCTATTGTTACATATTTAAGTTTGGAATCTATTCTATTAAAATAGAAGTCACAACTCACTTCATGTGTGATTTTTTTAAGTTGGACAAGCTACTAGATAATTGCTTTAATAATTTTTGCTATTTACATAACAATATTATTTTATTTTTCTTTCTCTAAACAAATAAATAAGAATATCTTTAATGAAATCTTTTTTTTTTGATTTCATTCCTAAATATATGTTTCTTAATTTTAATATGTGATATTATTATTTTATATAATTCTGTATTATTATAATATATTTTTTCATCTAGATTTCAAAAGCAATATACAAATGTTATTTGTATAGTTTTTAGATTATATGATAATAACAAAATTTAAAATATTACAAATATAGATCAAATAAGGAGGTAAATATGCAGTAACATAGTTTATAGTGCTCTTATATTTTAAACATTCACTACAAATTGATATATCTTTAATAATATTTTATGATGCTCTTATACTTTGTAAATTTATCGGCATATACACAGTGATATATAAAATTAAATAATTTATTCTACTTTTATATTTTAAATATTATACAAATAATTAATAAAATAAATATACCAATTATTTCATAGCTATTTCATCTTATATTTGGTATATAGAAAATTTTCTTCATATAACTTTGAAACAAATACCATATTATTTAACTATAAACTAATTTTTAAATAAATAGATGCATAAATGTAACCAAAGATATTAAATAATTATATTTAAAAATAAATAAATAAAAAATTAATTCATGTAATAAACATGATCATATGAAAAATAATATATGTAACATATTATTGTAATTGACATAAAATCTTAAAATAAAATAGTTTTACCAAAATAAAATATTAAAATAATATGAATAATTAAATTCAAACATTAAAATGTCAATCATATGTAAAATTACATTTTAAGATAAAAAAACACTTACGCGGTTGCGCAGATCGAAATCTAGTCTTCTATTATATTAAAATAGAATCATGATCTATTGATATATGTGTAGTCCAACAATTATTTTATAACATTATCTATTTAAAAAATAAACCATATATTTTCTAAGTGCATTTAAATATATCTTTTGTAACCACCATTTTGATTCCATAATTTTAGGGATCCACTAACTTATATAATTGGTTCTTAATATGTTTCAAATAATTATCAAAAATTAAATTAATATTAAACGCAAATATCATGCTAAAAATAGAAATATAAAAATTAAGTTTCTCAAAATAATTTAAACTAAAAAATAAACTCGCCCTTTCAAAGGGCGGGTCATAATCTAGTTTTCTATTATGTATTATACATATATTCAAAATTGCACTTTACCAAAATATATAAATTTCAGTTAATTGGGTTCAAATGATTAAGGATATCTCCAAATCTTCTATTAAATAATTTTTAGACAAAAATTAATTAATTATAATATATTTCCACATTTTAAATGTCATCAGATTTTGAAATTATTTAGATTTTATTATAAGTTTTAGAAAAAATAGTAAGTAAATAATAAGAATATAGAAGGTATATTATCAAATTGTTAGATTTCAAAAAATAAATAGATTTCAAATATATATATATATATATATATTTATTATGTAATTGAGTATTATATAAAATTTGGTTTTGATGACTATATATATTAGTTGTGACATAAGTACTGAAAAAGACTTATGTGATATTCCTAAAATTATAAGTTTTCGATTAATATATGTCTATGCAAAAGCAAATGACATAAACATACTAAACTGAAAATATTGTTGCTTTGTTGACTGATAATTACTATGGAACGTTTTATACTCATCAAAGTAACATGTTGTTATTGGTCGATTTATTTAGTTATGCATATTATTCACCATGTTTTATAGTAACATTGAATACTCATTGCATGAGAATAATATATAAGAAATGATTTAAAATGATCCAATACGAACGTATTTAGTTATATGGGTCGATTTATATTTTATTGTGTTAGGAGAAGAACGTATTTAGTTATATGGGTCGATTTATATTTTCTTGTGTAATGTTAGTCATACAATAATTGTTAAAATGAAGACATAACGATATAATTAAACCAAGATAGATAAGTAATTGTTAATGTTTAAACTCGTTTCGACGTTAGACCGAAACTTTGATACTGTTGAACAACAAAACTCGCGTTACACATGAATACAAAACTCTCATGGAACATTCACGATTATGAATACGCAAGGAATCGAACGAGAACGAAAATAAGAATAAAAACACACAGAGAATAATTGATTACCCTGAGTTTAGTGATGTGGCTACGTCTCTGGGTCTGGCAAGGCAAATCACTAACTTTCCAAGATCATAAGGTGGTGTGACCTAAAGTTGTAACCCTAATACAATCTTAACGTGTACGACACACGCGCTTTGCTTTTATATTAAACAAAGTATGTTACAACTCATAACCGGTTTTAATAATCGTAAACCATTGAGTTATAATTAACTGTACGTTAACCCAACGCCATATAACCCAATTGTCAATCTCGACTTGGTTTAAGCTTCAGTATAGCTGATTCTTCATCACCAACTTAACAATCTCCACCTTGATGACTAATCAGCTCTATCTGCAATTATCATGTTGCCAACTCATGTACTTGCCACGCAAAACCACCAAACACCTTAGTTCTTGACCACTTCAAGAACCCTCAGAGCTGCTTCGAACTTCTTCACAGGAACGACCTTGGTTAATCTGTCTGCAGGGTTCTTCGAAGTATGAATCTTCTCAATAATCACATTCCCTTGCTCAATGATATCTCTGATGAAATGGAGCTTCCTGCTGATGTGTTTAGTCTGTTCATGATGAACGTTATTCTTGGCTAAACATAACACGCTCTGTGAATCACACCAATTTGTTACTGAATCTTGTTCAAAACCCATTTCCTCAGACAAACCTCTCAGCCAAATTACCTCCTTAACTGCTTCCACAAGCGTTTGCCTATGTTGTAGAGAGAGCTACCACATGTTGCAAGCTAGACTTCCAACTAATGACATTCCCTCCAGCTGAAAAAAGATAACCAGTAATCAACCTCCTCTTATCCAAATCTAATGAGAAATCAGCATCACAAAAGCCTTCTATCATGAAGTTTTCCCTCTTCTTGAACATTAACTTGTGATCCTTTGTTCTTTTCATATATCTCAGCACCCATTTAACTGCAGCCCAATGCATCAAACCCGATTTTGACATGTACCTGCTCACTAACCCCACAACATACGTAATATCACATTTCGTTCCAATCATTGCATACATAATACTTTATATATCATTAAAATAAGATACATCTCCATCTCAGTTTGATGTTCTCCATCTTTTACAGCTTTCAGCTTAAAATGAGAACCAACATGAGTAGTAACCGCATTGGCATCACTCATGTTGAACATTCGAAGCACCTTTTCAACATAGCTTGACTGAGATAATGTCAAAAATCCATCTTCACGATCGCTAGTTATCTGCCTAAAATCCTCCTTACACATCCCAAATCCTTCATCTTAAACCTCCCACTCAACAGTTTCTTCACCTTCTCTATCTCCACCAAGCTTTTAGAAGCCACCTACATATCATCTACGTAGAGAAGTAAGTAGATATATATGTTCATTCGGTCACTTCTTTCACATACACACATTGATCAAATTCGCTTTTCTTGAACCCAAGTTCTTTCATAAAACTGTCAAAGCAATTGTTCCATTGTCCTGGAGCCTGTTTGAGTCCATAAAAAGATTTCTTAAAATGACACACATAGTCTTCCTTGTTCTTCACATGAAATCCCTTAGGTTGTTCCATATAAATTTCTTCTTCAATATCCCCATGAAGAAATGCAGTTTTAACATCGAGCTGTTCAGGCTCAATATCGAGGTTGAACACAATCAACAATAGGAACTTTATAGACACAAGTTTTACCACAGGTGCAAAAATGTCATGATAATCAACACTTTCCTTCTGTGAGTAACCATTAGCCACGAGTTTTGACTTGTATCTTGGATAATCTGTTTCTGTTAAATTCGGTTTTAGCTTGTAAACCCATATGCAACCGATGATCTTATTCTTTTCAAGTCTCTTAACCAAATTCTAAGTCTTGTTCTTTTGCAAAGAACCTATCTCTTTTCCTATAAACCTATTCCACATATCATCTTCATTACTGTTTATAGCTTCTTGATAATTTTGAGGCGCGCCTGCAACCACATCTTCAACTGCAATAAGAAAATATTGCAGTAACCTCATAATCATCAAACCTTGAAGCTGGAACCATCTGCCTGCGAGGTCTATCTTTGGCTAGTTTATAACTCCCTTGACATTCTTTATGTTATGACTCTGATTCTGAATCCTTTGAACCTTCTTCAGTCTCAACATTATCTCCACCTGAAACATCAGCCATACCAGCACTTGATGAAGTCAGACATGTCTCAAACACAGTTTCATGTCGAACAAGTACATGATTTCCTGCAACATCTCTTGTAACAGTTTCTTTCTTCAGATCCTTAAACACAACATCTTCAATAAACAAAACATTCCTACTAACAAAAATCTTTCTTCATCAAGGAACCACACTTTGTACCCTTTTGTACCAGTCGAATATCTAGTAAACACACCCTTAATCTCCATTGACTTTAACTTGCCTTAATCTTTGTGTATGTAGACCATTGATCCAGACCTTCTTAGGTGATTATAACCTGGCTTTCTTCCCAACCATAACTCTTCTGGTATCTCATTATTAATCGCAGAGGCATGAATTCTGTTGATCAAGTAAACAACTGTAGACACGACTTCTTCCCAAAACTCTTCTCTTAGTCCTGATTCATCAAGTAAACACCTTACTTTCTTCATGATTGTTCTATTCATACGCTCAACAACGCCATTTTGTTGTGGCGTGTACGCATATGTTTTGTATCTTTCAATGCCTTCACTTTTACAAAATTCATTGAACTCTGAGTTACAGAACTCCAAACCATTATCGATTTTGAGATAGCCAACCTTCTTGTTGATTTGATTTTCAACAAGCTTCTTCCACTCTCTGAACTTACCAAAAGCTTCACTCTTATTCATCAAAAAAATACCCATATTTTTCTGGTAAAATCGTCAATGATTGACAGAAAATACTTCTTCAGTGACAAACTTGAAGTTACATTTGTGGAACCCCACAAATCAACATGAACATATCGCAAAGCTACTCCTGAATCATGCCTTCCTGAATGAAAACTCAACTTCTTATGCTTTCCCATGACGCAAATTTCATAAAAGTCCAGAACTCTAATCCTTCTTTTATCTAGAATTCCCCTCTTAGCAAGTATATGTCAACTCTTGATACTGAGATGACCAAGTCGTTTATGCCAAACAACCAAAGACTGGTTTCATCCTTTGACAATAACAAAGTTATCTTCTGCACACTGCTATTCACTTTCCCTGCAACAGTCTCACCATCGAGCAAATATAGTGAACCACTCAAAGTACCCTAAAGCGCCAACTTTCCATTTTTATAAAATCTGGTTTTCCCTTCTCCACCTGAGTGTCTAAAACCAAGCATATTCAGAGTACTAGTGGAGATCAAGTTTCTTCTAACTTTGGAATATACCTCACATTTGTGAGCACCTTAACAATTCCTCCATAGGTATTCACATTTATGGTCCTTATCCCCTAAACTGCTACGGTATTGTCATCTCCCAACAACACTTGTCCTGTATTAATCTCCTGAAACTAATTAAATCAATCTCTTCTTGATGTCATGTGATAGGAACAACCTGAATCGAGAATCCATTCATCTCTATGCTAATTGTCAAACACAAACAAGGAATCATCCTTCGAATCCACTACAACAGCAGCCTCTGCAGATTCATCATCACCATACTTCTTTTTATGAGCATAGCAATCCTTTTTCACATTCCCCTCTTTCTTACTGTACCAACACGTGAGTCTAGAACCTGAGCCAGATCTCGATCTTTCTTTTCCCATCTTACCACTGCTACTCGACATTTCTCTCTTATCAGGTCTGCCACGAACAAAATAACCATAACCTTCATCTTTTCTCTGCAACGAGCCAGATTCCTTGATTTCTAGCTCCTTTGACTCCAAGCACTCGACTTCCTCAAGGGATAATGTTTCCCTTCCATACTTGAGTGTTTTCTTAAGTAATTGTACCGACTTGGAAGTGATTCCATCAAGAGAATAACCTGAACTTCCTCAGATTCCTGCATATTCACACTTGACAATTTTGAAACTATCTTTAAGAAATCATCGATATTTTCACCAATCGATTGAGACTCCTTCATCTTGAATGTATAGAATTTATGATGTAAATGTATCATATTCGGTAAAGATTTAGAGAGATACAACATTTCCAATGTTGACCAAGTCGATGCAGCGTCAGTACACGCCTCGATCTTCCATAGTACGTGATCGCCAACATTAAAGATGATAAGATTCATCGCTTTCTCAAATCTCTGTAACCTCTCCGACTCTTCTCTATGTAATATTTCTTTGAACACATCTTCATCCTCGTCTTTCTTAATCACAGACTTTGGAACTGATTTTACTCCAACAACACATCCTTCAACCCCAAGACTGAAAGATGAGCAAGCATACGCTTCTTCCACAAAGAGAAATCCTCTTTGCCATCAAATCTCTCAACCTCAAACCATTAATTCAACACTTCAAGCTCATCAACTTTATATCAACAACCTTGAGCTCTTATACCACTTGTTATTATTTAAGTTCGTTTCAACGTTAGATAGAAACTGTGATACTGTTCAACCACAAAACTCACGTTACACATGAACACGAAATTTTCACCGAACACTCACGATTACGAATACGCAAGGAATCAAACAAGAACCCAAATAAGAAAAAGAGCACACACAGAGAATAATTGATATCCCAGAGTTCACCGATGTGGCTATGTCTCTGGGATCTGGCAAGACAAATCACTAACTCTTCAAGATCACAAAGTGGCTGTGACATAAAGTTGTAACCCTAATACAATCTTAACGTGTACTACACACGAACTTTACTTTTACATTAAGTAAAGTATGTTACAACTGATAACTGGCTTTAATAATCATAAACTTAACTGTACGTTAATCGAACACCATATAAATCAATTGTCAATTTCAACTTGGTTTAATCTTCGATATAGCTGATTCTTCGTTACCAACGTAACAATAATTTTACCTTTATACAACTTTTATTAAAGGTATAGTTACTTATCTATCTTGGTGTACATGGACCGACTTCAACGTCCGTGTGGTTATCTTCTCAAAGACTCAGATTACAGATCTACGAACAATCCGCGGCGAAATCAGGAGACAACATTGTTGGTAGAGAACCAGAAGACGCTTTGGCGGTGATGTTCCAGAGGCTTCGAGCGTTGGTCATTGACGTCATCAATATAAGATGATAAGATCAGCTGGTTACGTAGATATAGCTTAATATTGTTATTCAAGGGAATATCCCAAAAATATTGTAACTACCTGTATTATATATTCAAACGTGAACACAAGAAATCTTCAAGGCAAATATTCTGATCTGCTTACAATCAACACCCATACAATATTAACACGTGGCTGGCCAGAACTTTAATCTTGTCTTTTTCTATCATTTGGGCTGGTAATTAGGCTAAAATGTACTGGGTTTTTCCCAATCGATTTCTGCTTGTAATAAGGCCTTTAATATATCCAACGAACTAAAGGCAGCTCCAGACTAGTGGGTCCGAATTATCGAGGTTATGTATTTGTAAAAAACGACGACAACAAATCCTCAACACTAAACTCTACCGTGAGCAGTAAATCCTAAACTTTTGGATAACTTATTGAATAAATTCTAAACCTTAAACCATTTGATAAACCCTAAATTTTTAGGTAAACTCTAAATTTTTGGGTAAATTCTAAATTTTTGGATAAATCTTAAACATGTTTACCTAAGAATTTAAGATTTACCCGATGGTTTAGGGTTTATTCAAAAGTTTAAGGCTTAGTGTTTAATATTTTGAAATTAAAAAAATTGAGATAAAGACCAAAATAAATCTAAAAAGTTGTTTATCCCAAAAATAACATTTAAAGAGAAAAATGACCAAAATAAACTTTATTAAAAGATGTAAATATTTATTTATACCCCTTGAGTTAACTAATCTAAACTTAGAGTTTAAAGTTATGAGGTGGAGTTTTGGAGGTGAGGTTTAAAATTAAAAAGATATATATATTAAAATTTTCAAAATAAATAAAATCTATTTTAATCATTTTTAAGGGTTATTTTGTGACAAAAACTTCAAAAATGTATATTTGAGAGATTTGCCCATAAAATTTTACTACAAAGTAAAAAAAAGGATTTTTTATAGTAATTATTACTATTTTGTATTTGTTTTTACTTTTTTTCAAAAAAAGACTTGTCAAATTTTCATTGACTATTATGTTTATGATGAACTTAGAAGTTATCTAAGGCGTCAACCCAAGAATTACTCATTGACCAAGCAACAAGGGCACGTCTCTTTAATCTTGATAGGACAAAGAGAACCACGTTTTTCTCCATTCAAGCTTTGGCATCAGATGCATCACTATTAAAGCATCTAATTCTATCAATCTATGATGAATAACCAACATTAACTACTATTTACAATTCCATTTACACTCATGGCACATAACTTTGAATATAATATACCCTTGCCCTACACCTCAAGGATCCGACGTCGTTCCAATAGTATGCTCCACGTTGTAAAATGTTATTGAATCAATAATATTGCTTCTCGTCGAAGCTAACCTCTTACACCCTATATCGTATTAGATCCTAATCTATCAGACTATCATTATGCCAAATCTATAGACATGTGCATAGAATATATTTCTATATTTGCTCGGAAAAAACATAAGTAAAAAAGGGAACCGGATTCACCTCATCTTTTTGTGTTGACTTCAGGTACCACACTACTTCTCTATATAAAGATACCTCGGATAGTTTTCAAAACCATACTCATAGGTCATAACAAATAACAAGAGATAGAAGGTTTTAATTTACACAAGAATGGTACTTGGAAACGCCTCCAATCACAAATCTCATCATCATCATCATCATCATCACCATCACAAGGACTCGATGAAGGAGTACCGAGTTTCCTATGCAACTACTGAAGAACCGATGCAGGTCTTCGACCATGCGGATTTGAGGACGAAGAAGAGCGAGAAGATGGGTAGGAGAGAAGTTGCAAAAGAAAAAGAGGATGTTGACAAGGAAGCAGAGGAGTTCATCAAGTTTGAGCATAGCAAGTTCCGTAAGTGGATGACTTAGAGTGTCTAGTCTATTGATGATGAGTTAAGAAACAATAAGGACATACCAGAGTTTATATAGATGCTATATTGTGCTCGTCCTTTTGTTTTTGGTGCAATCTTCTGGTTTTTATTTTGGTTTTTGTCTCAAATGGATTAATGTTGCCTTTCTCCAAAAGGAGCATCTAAATAAACAAATAAAGATTATAAGTAATAACTCGTATTGTACTTCACTTCCAGAACCTTAGTCACACTTTAAATGCAAAAGATATCACATTTCCAGGGTTTATAACCTAATTTATGAGTTGGATGAGTGTTCGATGCACAGGTTAATCAAATCTAGATTGCCCATTCGAAAATCATTCTCCCCATGTATGGTCTAACGTTTCTACATGTCATGCCTTACAACCGTCTCAAACTATCACTAAGCCATTTTTAAAAAAATATTAATGGTATATCTAATAATGTAATGAAGTAGTTTAAAGTTAATTTCATCTATATGTATTTGACATTTCTTTTGAAATTATAAGTTCTAAATTTAGGAGTACAAGAATTTAAATTTTAGATCATAATTTATGTATATATTTTAAATAGTTCTTAACTTTTTTTACTTTTACACTAGGGTTTTGTTTGACTACTCCACTTGCACATGGCTATTAGACTGCCATGGTGCCTCATGAAAAAAGTGTGATTTTCATGTTTTAAAAACAACTAGCCTTTGACTCGCGTGTCTGCGCGGGTGTTATTTTATAAATGACAAATATTTTAAACAATTTATTTGATATAATTATATATATGACTGGAACTTAATATTCGATATCCGATCCGGGATCTAATCCGCATCAAAAAACGGATATTCGGAGATCCTGATAGTATTTTACGGATTCGACTGATCCACGTACAAATTCAGATATTAAAATTTTAGGTCTGGATATCCGGATTCGGATATTAAATATTTAAAATTTAATTATAGTTATATATGTATATTATATACACTTTTATATAAAATAACTAAAATTTTAATGATTTTTAAGGCTCTTTAAATAATAATTTTAAATAGACTGAATATATGGTTAATAATTAGTTTTTGATTTATTTTTAATTGAAAAAAACAGATCCAGTTATCCGTCTGTATTCAGATTTTATTCTGAATATCCTAACCTGGAATATCCGGATCCGGATAATAATTTTACGAATCCGACGAATGCATATCAAAATTCATATATCCTAAAATACCCCAAATATTCAATCCGTCCTAGACCAAATTGTATATGTATTATATGGTGATTAAATTTTTTGAAATTTAGAAATTACATAAGTTATTCTTATTAGATATATATATCGTACACATGAATAATACATTGTATTTGTTTGTATATATAAATATTTATAATAAATATTAGTATGTATTTTAGTCATTAAATTGTTATGGAAAGCTACATTATTTTGTTACTGTAAATGAATAAGTTCAGATTATAATAGAAAATTATTAACAATATTATCCCTTTTATAGTTCAAATATAGTTGAGTAACTTATATTAATATGAATAAAAATAAAACTAATTCAATGCTATATATGTATAATTCATTTTTTATTATATAAATTGGAAAATACATATACACTTTTTTATGAAGTCTTCAATTCAAATGACAAAAGTTGTTAATGAGCTTAGCCCAGCTTTTTTTTTTCTTGTTAAGAATTAATGTTAGGATGTTTGGATGCAAGGATAATGTCAGTGGCATTTCTTGTAAATATTAAGTAAAATTAAGGGTTATTTCTTATTTGTACTTCAGTTTTAATAGATTAGTTTATTAACATTATTATCCCTTTTATAGTTCAATTATAGTTTAGTAACTTATATGAATATGAATAAAAATAAAACTAATTTAATGCTATATATGTATAATTCTGTTTTTATTATAAAAATTGGAAAATACATATACATTTTTTTTATGAAGTCTTCAATTCAAATGACAAAAGTTGTTAATGGGCTTAGCCAAGCTTTATTTTTTCTTGTTAAAAATTAATGATTGAATGTTTGGATGCAAAGATAATATCAGTGACATTTCTTGTAAATATTAAGTAAAATTAAGGGTTATTTCTTATTTGTACTTCAGTTTTAATAGATTAGATTTTAAGGTAATTAAACACCTTAAAAATCCCCAAATCTCAACCAAATATATTTGAGATGCGAAGCCATTGTTTCCATCGTATATAATCTCTGAGTGGACGTAATGATTATCGCATTAATTAAGTTATAAAATGTCAATTCTTTCAAATAACACTTTTTAAAATTTTGTAAGAAAAACAACCTTTAAAAATTTGAAATATCTTTTTTTTTATTCTGAATTTTTTTTTAATTTTAAATTTCACCTCTAGAACATCGCTTATAACTCTAAATCCTAAATCTATACCATTTAAAAAAATCTATTTTAGTTATTTTTTTAAACTATTTTTGTGATAATTTTTTTTAATATGTTATCCCTATTGTATTTCTCTAAATAAAATGTAAACACACACAGCTATTCAAGTCCTCGCTATGAAAAAACCCCTTTCCATACCAAAATGGGGTGCATACATAAACACCAAAAGGTTAAGAAAAGGACGATGCAGAAAAAAGAGACAACACAGAACATATTGGATGTTGGTATCTTCCTATAACATAGCAAAAGCCTAAATAAAATGTTAAACAAGATGATTCCACCACTACTAGAGAATGGATCTACAAAGAGGACAGTTCGTTTGGTTATTACCAAACCAGTTGTCTAGACAAGCTCTGTGGAAGAAATGCTAGCAAGAAACCAACTCACTCACTCACTCACTTCTTCTTCCCTTTTAAACTCACAAAGACGCACACAACACTCTACACCTTTCTCTTTTTCTTCATTTCCTTCTCCTCTGTTTTCACAGAGAGACTTGAACTGCATTATCGAGATTCGTATTCTCATCACGCATTCCACTTCACGCTCGTTTTTCTATATCTCCATGGAGGCTTCAGGGTCGTATCCAACGATTTGGAAAAGAGACATCACCATGTTCTTCAACAGAGTGACAGAAACAACAATGTGCATCACCAGAAGTGGTAGTATACTCCTTCTGACGCTATCGAAAATTGCTAAATACCCATTATTTTTATAACGTCTTTTCGTTGTATAGTATTCGCAGAGAATGTGCAGCTTTTTTTGAAAGTTTAAAAGTTTTGAGAATCTTCAGAAGGAGAGAAATAGAAAGAGGAAGGATTAGCCACCACTCATATTCCAAAGGGTTGCTTAGGGCTTTTTAAAATACCAGCGGTGGTCTAAACATGTGTCACCACGAGAGAGGTTGTCGTTAGAGACTCATGCCCTCTCAATAATTGTATTCTATGGTCTGCTGTGTTTGAGTGTTTCTATGACACCTGTTGTGAACAGCCAACCAGATGGTGCGTTGTGGAGTGCTCCTTGTTCTCCCGAGGTCAACTCACACGTGAATTGACTCAACTCTCACTAATAGCAGGCCACGTTAGGACGCGTGACACACACAACATAGCCATATCTTTCCAAGTCCACACACATGGTCTGTTCCAACTCGTCAAAAATCTTTTTTTTTTTTGGCAAAAGTGATTTGATAGATCATGTAGAGTTTATTGACAAAGTCTCGTACATCAGTAGTAGCTGATTGAAGAGGTATCTAAAGATCTGCATGTATATGTTGGGAAGAAGCACTCCTGACTAGGGCAAAAATGTTAAGATCCTATTGAAAGGTGGTTGAACTGGATTAGCTTTGAACATGTAATGATTTGAAATATTCCTTCTCTGCGTTATCTACTCTGCTCTCAAACATTTTCCATTCCATGTGGCATCTATCTCTCACCTGCATAAACAAACAACCACATTAAAGACACATCTAGTTGCTTGCATGTCAAGTTATTGTTCTAGGGTACATAATAAGACCATTCAGACAGGACCAAGCTTTCTTACCCCTTCTATTGGAGATTTACCATTTGTTTCCTTTCCCTGACTGCCAAGGGAAGGGATAAACTGATGAACTATCCACTGAGAGTCTACTATTCCTATCTTCTGATAAGCAGGCTCCTTCATTTTCAGATATAAAATATAAAAGCCTCTTCGTTAATATATTGAGAAAAACAAGAATATTGCTATTAATTAAAGCTAATAAGCATACCTCAACACATCTTCTGAGAGCAAAGTCAAGACCCCAACCGTGAACCAAATCATTCTGTTATTGGTTCATAATAAGGTGTAAGAGAAGAAACTCTATCTTTAAAAATAGATCACGACAATGAAGACAAGAGTAGTTGTAACCTGGATCATATGCCACACGCAGCGCCATGCATCTCTTGAGAATACAGGAGCCATAATCTCTACAAATCTGTTTATGTCATCAAAGAACCAAAGTTATATATGAGGAGATGCATGTGGATATTGAGTTTGATAGAGAGATGTTTTTCAACATACGCAGCACATGGAGGCCGAGGAGGATTTGAGCACCATTCGAGTTTTTCATCTGTTTCCCTTGTAAGTTTCAAAGCCATATATGTAAAAAGAATTAATGTAACAAAAAATCATGTAAGAGAGATCATACATACTTATGGACTTCAACATGTTCTCTTTTTTTAGTGATCTGCCATGTACACCCTTTCTCTGGGTCCAAACCAGGCTGTGAAATCTCAAGGCCATGCTTCTTGACCATGTTTACATATCTACAACAATAGACTTAGAAAAAATGATCAAGAAAATGTAAGTGAGTGTAAAAGAAACTCACTCTTCTGCGTCAAAATGTTCAACTCCAAGATCTTCATCCCATATGAAGATATACTCATATCGCGCTATAATGTCAGGGTGCAAGAATCTCTTTGCATACCACCTTAAATGCATAACATATAGAAGAGTCAAGAAACTCATATGATTAGAGAAAAAGAGAGATAGCAACAATACCATTTTGTCTGCTTGAGGACACTTATGTGTATTACATTCTTTGACCACTCAAACTCATCATCCCACTCACTTGTTCTCCCATCGTAATGAAACAGAACAATAGTAAAATCATCTGAAAACTGTTTTTGGGTAGACAAAACATAATGAGTTTACTATTAAGCAAAAAGAACAGAAAATTATAAAGGGCATGAAGCAACCTTCTTAATACATGCATCTATATTGTGTCTTTGGTTATAGCCCACTGTAAATGTTACTAGATATCTCGGTTTCTTCTTCAAATCCTGAATAAACAGAGAAAATAAAACTGAAGCTATTACAATGTGTGATCCAAGAATGAGATTGTGTTCTGAGAAACAAACCTCTTCAGGGTTCCCCCACAAGCTGCGCAAGTACAAGTCTGATTCAGATGCAAGGATACCTGGTGGCAATCTCTCAGCGCCTCGAGGATTTGAAGGAGCCCATATCTACACAGAATGTGAACCACATTGTTTTTGAAACATGCAAACAAATCTATAAGTTTTTTTTTAAAAAAGTTATATAAAACATGCCTTTGAGTTATCAATGGCTTGTGAAGGAGCTGCAGTATCTGAATCTATATGTGAGAGAGCAATGGAACGAAGAAGGTTTTTTTGTAGACTAGCCTGCACAACACAAAATGGCAACATATGAAGAAAAATCTAAGAAGGAGAAGAAGAAGAAAAAGTCATTGAAGAGAAAGAAGATTATAACCTTAGTAATCCATAAAGATGGAAAGGATAGTCCAATCAGAATACCAAAAATTACAGAAAACAAAGCAGTTGGAAGAAGCTTCATGGCATGATCTTCTGATCTTTTACATTTAGTTGGGCTGTAATAACAATTATCATCTGGTCTAAAGCATTATCTTGCGTGTATAGAGAGGAAGAAAAGAAACGAGATAAAGGGATTCTTTACCTGCGTGACAAGATTCCCATAGTTATCTTTTGATTACCACTTTTGATTCTAAGCTCCAAAAGTCATCATCAACACCATTACACTCCTATTAATTGATATAAACAATACTGTAAATAGCCAATTTACTCGAGGGATACAATAAGAATGATCATAACAGTGCTACATACAAACTGGATCAGAGATGTTGAATCAAACGGCATTGTTATTACAAAGAAAACACATCTTTTGAAGAATAATTAAAATTAAATCATTACATTACATATCAGTAGAACAGACGTGGAGATCTTTAAATAAGATGAGACATGTGTTTCGATCAAGTTAGTGATGATATCTTATTGTAGATCTTTGACTTTTTCAGAACAGACGTGGGTTTTGGTGTTGTCTCAAAAGGAGACGTGAAAGCAGTAAGCTCTATTGTTTTCCCATAAACAAATGAACCAAAAAAACTAGCATCCAATTGAATTTTTTCTCTCTGGAGTTTGCAGATTTTCTGTGATATGATTAGTGATTTGGCGTATGGAACTCGAAGCCAAAATGGGGAGTTTTCCCAAAATTTAGAATTATAAAATTAATTGGCTTTGATTTGGTACTTATTCATATGATGGGCGAAATATTTTCCTAAAATTAATGTGGCGTCTGCGCGGATATTTATATTTAAGTTTTATAACAAATTAATAAAATATTTATTACTATTTAGTATTTTGTATTATGTAACTTAATATGTCTTGTTCGATATTATTAATATATAGTTATATATAATTTTATTTATATTTTCTTTTATGAAGCAACAAATATTAATATATAATTTATTTATATTTTAATTTATTTTTATAAAAATAAAATAAATATAATCATATAAGAATCAAAATAGAATAATTTATCTATTTAACTCGTTTCATTAATTTTTGATGTTTTCTAATGAATATGGATTAGATTTTGTTTATAATTCTCATTGATCAAAATTTATTTTAAATATTTTGTAATTTAAATAAACTACATTTCTTTTATTTAATTTACAAACATAAATCATCAATTCTAAACTAAAAATCATATAATATAATTTTTATATTGTATAATTAATTTTTATTAAACTTAAATCTATATTTCTAACTATATAATTTAAATTTATAAATTAAAATACTATATAAAAATTATTTGTTTTTCATTTAAATTTAAATAATACTAATTTATAATATTTTAATAATAATTACAAATTTATTGAATTAATTAAAATTAATAATCAAAAGATTTTATAAGATTTTCTTAAAGTGAAATAGGAAATATTCAAAATAAGTAGTGTTATAGTAGAATATTCTTATGTGTGATAGTATATTTTATTCAAATGATCTAATATATAGATATTATTTTTAATATAACAAAAATTACTAATGAAAAGGTCCAATGAAGTTTTATCAGTAGATAAAAATATGACATTATTTTAATAGATTAGATATTTACAATTTTAAGAAGATGAATCAAACTAAATGCAATTAAAAACGAAATGTGATTTTAACCTATTTAGAAATGTTTTGAAAACCGGACCGGACCGGATATCGACTCGGTGTATCTACTGGTTGACTGGTTGAACCGGTTCAACCGGTCGAACTGGATTTTCTATTTTTTTAAAATGTAATATACATATAATCATATATTTACATTATATAGGTCTAAAAAATAATTTTACATATAATATATTTTCTGTTCTCTTTATTAACTACAAAAATGAACAATAATCATAACTCAAATTATATATACAACAAATAAGTGAATACTATGTAAAAATAAAATTGATAAAAATCAAACGATTGATTGTTTAAATTACCGTATTATTTATTTATACAACTAAAGTCTCAGATGTTATAAATATGTCAAAATAAGAATAATATATGAAATATTAAGTTTTAATAACAGTTGAAAATACATGATTTATATGTTAATTTTTTAAACCGGGTTTTAAATTGACCCGGGTCATTGGTTTTACCGATTTTTTGCCGATTTTATCGGGTTTTCTTAAATCCGGGTTTTAAATCAAACCGGACTCGGCTTCTTTAGCGAGTCACGGTCGGAACGTCTTTTGTTTCGTACGGTAACAGTTTTAACATTGTGCAATGGGGTGACATGTTGTTGAGACAAGGACGGGCCAAGGATTTTTTCACGGTTACGCCTTTCAGCTACACCATTCTGCCATGGAGAACGAGGCGTTGTGTATTGAGCAAAGATTCCTAATTTTTGGAGGAATTTGGCAAATGGTCCAGGATGTTGTTTTGTTTCATCATATCTGCCATAAAATTCGTCACCCCTATCTGACCTAATGATTTTCACTTTTCTATCTAATTGTCTCTATACTTCAGTAATGAACACTTGTACATCATCCACCGATTGAGATTTTTCATGCAATAAATAGAGATTACAATAACGTGAATAATCATCGATAAAGGTAATGAAATACTTTTCACCTCAGAAAGTTGGAACGTCAAAAGGTCCACAAATACTTGTATGTATGATTTCAAGAAGCTGACTACTTCTTGGGGCTCCTCTTTTAGTGTGTTTAGTTTGCTTGTCCTTAATGCAATCTATACACACTTTATTTTTGGTAAAATCAAGATAAAATATGACATTATTTTAATAGATTAGATATTTACAATTTTAAGAAGATGAATCAAACTAAATGCAATTAAAAACGAAATGTGATTTTAACCTATTTAGAAATGTTTTGAAAACCGGACCGGACCGGACACCGACTCGGTGTATCTACTGGTTGACTGGTTGAACCGGTTCAACCGGTCGAACTAGATTTTCTATTTTTAAAAAATGTAATATACATATAATCATATATTTACATTATATAGGTCTAAAAAATAATTCTACATATAATATATTTTCTATTCTCTTTATTAACTAAAAAAATGAACAATAATCATAACTCTAATTATATATACAACAAATAAGTGAATACTATGTAAAACTGAAATTGATAAAAATCAAACGATTGATTGTTTAAATTACCGTATTTATTTATTTATACAACTAAAGTCTCAGATGTTATGAATATGTCAAAATAAGAATAATATATGAAATATTAAGTTTTAATAACAGTTGAAAATACATGATTTATATGTTAATTTTTTAAACCGGGTTTTAAATTGACCCGGGTCATTGGTTTTACCGGTTTTATCGGGTTTTCTTAAATCCGGGTTTTAAATCAAACCGGACTCGGCTTCTTTAGCGAGTCACGGTCGGAACGTCTTTTGTTTCGTACGGTAACGGTTTTAACATTGTGCAATGGGGTGACATGTTGTTGAGACAAGGACGGGCCAAGGAGTTTTTCACGGTTACGCCTTTCAGCTACACCATTCTGCCATGGAGAACGAGGCGTTGTGTATTGAGCAAAGATTCCTAATTTTTGGAGGAGTTTGGCAAATGGTCCAGGATGTTGTTCTGTTTCATCATATCTGCCATAAAATTCGCCACCCCTATCTGACCTAATGATTTTCACTTTTCTATCTAATTGTCTCTATACTTTAGTAATGAACACTTGTACAACATCCACAGATTGAGATTTTTCATGCAATAGATAGAGATTACAATAACGTGAATAATCATCGATAAAGGTAATGAAATACTTTTCACCTCAGAAAGTTGGAACGTCAAAAGGTCCACAAATATTTGTATGTATGATTTCAAGAAGCTGTCTACTTCTTGGGGCTCCTCTTTTAGTGTGTTTAGTTTGCTTGTCCTTAATGCAATCTATACACACTTTATTTTTGGTAAAATCAAGATAAAATATGACATTATTTTAATAGATTAGATATTTACAATTTTAAGAAGATGAATCAAACTAAATGCAATTAAAAAGGAAATGTGATTTTAACCTATTTAGAAAAAAAAATATTAATTTACAAAAAGGATGATCTTATTCATTTATATCATATAGTAAATAATATATCTAATGTCGAAATATTTTCCTAAAATAACATGTATATTTACAATTTTAAGAAGATAATCAAACTAAATGCTGTTAAAAACGTAATGTGATTTTAACCTATTTAGAACACAAAATTAATTTACAGCAAGGACGATTTATACTCTAAGCCTTTTTAATACGTTTCACCATTCAACATTAATTTGTTCAATATTACAATTATTTTCCACACATGTAGTTTCATAAGGTTTGATCTGCATTAACCAAACTTGTGTCGTTTTTTCTCTTCAGACCATCATTCTTAGCTGTCAGGTAATGCGTACCTAGAAATAGAACAGATCACAATGATAGGATCCAAAATCAGTTAAACTCCTCACTTCACCAAGAACTACACACCATAGATTAGGGCTTGGCAAATAAACCAAACATGAAAATTTAAACTGAATCAAACCTGATAAAAATGAATTCAAACCGATTTGAACCCGACATAAATACCGAATGGATCTTGTTTTACGATATCCCCTATATATTATTTGAGAATCGTTTAAAAAGTTGTAACCTTAAGTTTGTAAGAATTAAAAATAACCCCAATCCTACGTCGCATAGCTCTTTGACTTCTATTTTCAAATCCCAAGGATTCTAGAGTATGTGATATAATATATAGTTTAAAAATAATATTCTCTAGCAATATAATATTCCGTAGGCTATAGTTGGTCGCATATATTAAATATTTATTGTTTCACATACTTTCCTTAAATAAAACCTACAGAATTACCTAATATGATCAAAATATATATATGACAATTAATGATTTTAAACAATAAAGATTTGATAACAATCTGTATACTTTTTTCATTTTGTTTATTTCTTTATTATTAAAATAAATTACACAATTACATTAATATATAATAAAAATCTAGATTTTTTTTTGTGTATGTTGTATTTCGAATTTTTCAAAATGAGTATAAATTACTAAAACTGTTAAAAGTCCCACATAAACTTTTAAGATCAAGGTTTTAATTTTTTTTTCTATACTAAAATATAATGATTAGAAGACCATATGAAGAAATAATTTTAGTTTATATATATTTAACATCATTTTAATTAAACTATACATCGTATGAAAATACATACTTATATTTTGATATTTGCCTTGAACATATATTGAAAAGTTAATATTTTAATTTTGAAATATGTCATTGTTTTTTTTAAATAATTATAAATTATTGAAACTACTAAACCTCTCACATTAAAAAAAATCGTTGGTGTAAA
The DNA here is from genome assembly GCA_905132885.1 of Moricandia moricandioides. Classification (NCBI taxonomy): domain Eukaryota; kingdom Viridiplantae; phylum Streptophyta; class Magnoliopsida; order Brassicales; family Brassicaceae; genus Moricandia; species Moricandia moricandioides. The sequence goes on from CAJHQQ010000426.1 coordinate 88,557, forward strand.
GTTTTGTTACACAAATATGTAAATAATCATAAAATCATATGAGTAGAAACCTCATTTAATTAATATCCATATTAAAAGTGTGTTATATTACTATGTTTATATCATTTAAATTTAATTATATATCATATACAATATATAAGATTGATTATTTTGCTTTATTTACCCTAATTGTGAATAAACAAGAGTAATAGTTAAATTTATATGCATACGCCAATTTATTACATAATAGTAACTGATTTCTTAGTTATTTAATATGTTTTTATTATTTTATTATTTATAATATGCTGAAAAATATAAAATAAATAATAAATATAAAATACTTATTATGCATAAAGTGCAGATCTTAACCTAAGTATGTACCTCTTTAATTATTTTAAATCTTAATTATTTTCTAAAACAAACGAAATGAGAATAAAATTCAAAATAAATATTTATATCGAGTAATAACCAAAATATAAAAAAAACATAGCAAGAGAAAAATGAAAGATAAATAGGACTGACACGTGAACGTAAACTTCTCATAACCATAATTAATTTTTAAATTGTTAAATCATGATATAAAACTGAGTTAATTTTTAATTTGTTAATTTTAATTTTTTAATATTTTAAATTATTATGGTTATGTTAAATCATGACCATAATTAATTTTAAATTATTTATTTGTATTTGAAAAACTTAAAATATTGTTTTTAAAAATAATTTAAAAATTAACATAATTGTTTTATAAATTATTTTAAAAAATAATAATTTGTAAAAAATATAATTTTCTAATATTATTAGACAGATAAATAAATTATATTAAATTAGTTTTGAAACTTTATATATTTTAAATGCAAATATTTTACCAATTGCTTCTTAAAAAACATTAGGGAACTTGCTAATACTCTACCAATCAAGCGCAGTAATACGCCATTTATTTTCCATCACTCGAACACTAAAAAGTGAAAAGATATATGAAAACAGATCCATTAAATTCTAAGATTTGATGTACATTTCTAATTAAAATTGTTTCTGATCCTACGTATAGATAATTATATAAAAATTTCAAAATTCTTAAATTTCAAATACATACAAAAACAATCATATGTAAATTTTAAATTTGTCAATACTAAAATTTTATATTTTAATTACATATATTCACCCTGCGCAAGGCGCATGTCTTATCCTAGTCTCATGTTATGGGTTTTACCCGAACTGAATTAGAAAATTTAAAATTCCAATTTTTTTTTATCATATTCAATCTCAATTTGTAATATGTATCCAAAACACATTAAGATATTATTGAGTATCTAAAATAATTATTTATTACATGAATAATTAACTTAAATATTTAGTCTGATATATATATATATATATATATATATATATATGGTTAATATAATGTTTTTATGTTTGACATTACATTTGAAGTTTGGTTATGAAGAAATTTGTTTTGAAGTTTAAACAATATTTGTTTTTTTAAAATGTGACTAGTGTTTCTTATGTTCGTAAAATTGTTAGTTTTTAACTTTATTCTTTTTTTATGTTTCGTTATGAATGACTATCATTCTTTAGTTTGTCATGAATCATGATATGTTTAATGTTGTCACATATAGTTCAACGACAAGTATCGTATGGTTGATAGATGAGTTTCACAAAATTATTTTGAAAGACAACAATATGGTTTAAAGAAGCTAAATACACAATTTTTTTGAAATGATTGAAAAAATATTGAGTTTAGTCAAGTATAAATTAGTATTTTTAGAACCGATAACTTGATTAGTATCTGAAATCTGATTAGAAACGCACGCAACGATGGTTACAACGCTTATTTATCGTCTTTTGGGTTAGCGAGGTTGCTTGAGACATCAGAAACGCACGCAACGACGGGTGTGGCGGGTACGTTTGGATACATAGCACCAAAGTACGCCATGACTTGTAGGGTTTCGGATAAAGCGGATGTTTACAGCTACGGGTGGTGATTTTGGAGCTGCTTTCACACAAGAAAGTGCTTGATCCGTCTTTTGTTTCGTACGGTAACGGTTTTAACATTGTGCAATGGGGTGACATGTTGTTGAGACAAGGACGGGACAATGAGTTTTTCATGGTTACGCCTTTCAGCTACACCATTCTGCCATGGAGAACCAGACGTTGTGTATTGAGCAACGATTCCTAATTTTTGGAGGAGTTTGGCAAATGGTCCAGGATGTTGTCATGTTTCATCATATCTGCCATAAAATTCGCCACCCCTATCTGACCTAATGATTTTCACTTTTCTATCTAATTGTCTCTCTACTTCAGTAATGAACACTTGTACAGCATCCACAGATTGAGATTTTTCATGCAATAGATAGAGATAACAATAACGTGAATAATCATCGATAAAGGTAATGAAGTATTTTTCACCTCCGAAAGTTGGAACGTCAAAAGGTCCACAAATATATGTATGTATGATTTCATGAAGCTGTCTACTTCTTGGGGCTCCTCTTTTAGTGTGTTTAGTTTGCTTGTCCTTAATGCAATCTATACACTCTTTATTTTTGGTAAAATCAAGATAAAAATATGACATTATTTTAATAGATTAGATATTTACAATTTTAAGAAGATGAATCAAACTAAATGCAATTAAAAACGAAATGTGATTTTAACTTATTTAGAAAAAAAAATATTAATTTACAAAAAGGATGATCTTATTCATTTATATCATATAGTAAATAATATATCTAATGTCGAAATATTTTCCTAAAATAACATGTATATTTACAATTTTAGGAAGATAATCAAACTATATGTTGTTAAAAACGTAATGTGATTTTAACCTATTTAGAACACAAAATTAATTTACAACAAGGACGATTTATACTCAAGCCTTTTTAATACGTTTCACCATTCAACATTAATTTGTTCAATATTACAATTATTTTCCACACATGTAGTTTCATAAGGTTTGATCTGCATTAACCAAACTTGTGTCGTTTTTTCTCTTCAGACCATCATTCTTAGCTGTCAGGTAATGCGTACCTAGAAATAGAACAGATCACAATGATAGGATCCAAAATCAGTTAAGCTCCTCACTTCACCAAGAACTACACACCATAGATTAGGGCTTGGCAAATAAACCAAACATGAAAATCCAAACTGAATCAAACCTGATAAAAATGAATTCAAACCGATTTGAACCCGACATAAATACCGAATGAATCTTGTTTTACGATATCTCATGTTATGGGTTTTACCTGAACTGAATCAGAAAATTTAAAATTCCAAAAAAAACTTGTATCATACTCAATCTTAATTTGTAATATGTATCCAAAACACATTAAGATATTATTGAGTATCTAAAATAATTATTTATTACATGAATAATTAACTTAAAGATTTAGTCTGATATATATATATATATATATATATATATATATATATATATATATATGGTTAATATAATGTTTTTATGTTTGACATTACATTTGAAGTTTGGTTGTGAATAAATTTGTTTTGAAGTTTAAACAATATTTGTTTTTTAAAGTGTGACTAGTGTTTCTTATGTTTGTAAATTTTTTAGTTTTTAACTTTATTCTTTTTTATGTTTCGTTATGAATGACATTCATTCTTTAGTTTGTCATGAATCATGATATGTTTAATGTTGTCACATATAGTTCAACGACAAGTATCGTATGGTTGATAGATGAGTTTCACAAAATTATTTTGAAAGATAACAATATGGTTTAAAGAAGCTAAATACACAATTTTTTTGAAATGATTGAAAAAATATTGAGTTTAGTCAAGTATAAATTAGTATTTTTAGAACCGATAACCTTATTAGTATCCGAAATCAAAACTATTTCGGGTTCAGCCGGATCCTAGAGATGTAACTAAACCCGAACCGAGACCGACTAAACCCGAACCGAATCTGACTAAATTTTTTATAATATCCGAATGGGGCTAAAATTTATGAACCCGAAAACTCGAAAGTCTAATAAACCTGAACCGAAATCCGTTTGGGACTCCGATTGCCAGTCCTACCATAGATAGACATTGCCAAACCTGAGATTTAGAAGTCCATAGACGATTTATTAAAGAACTCGAGTAATTTTTTTTATTACAAATTTAGGTTCTAAATTTTTCTGGGAATTCTATATTTACGTAGTTTTCTTCAAAAAGGATTAAAAGCCTAATGTCAATTCATTCGACTTTACCGAGGACCAACTCTTTTTGGGTCGACGAGCTATTTCCCCACGAGAAATATTATATAACATCATATCTCCACCAAACTATGACCTAGTGTCAAATCTCCATGATTTGAAAGTTACAAACTTATTTCTCCACGAATTAATAATTTCGAATGTATTTCTCCCCGAACCGATACATCGAAATTTAATTACACATAGACCATGGTTTAAATTCGTTTATTATTAACAAAATAGTTTAAACTGATTAAACCAAAACAAAATTCATTTTAAACAAGTTTTATAAACGAATGTTGTATTAGGTTTATATTTTTGTGTTTTCTGAAATTTAAAAGAAAAAAATTACATCAAGATTTCATTTTTATAAAGGTTAATAAAATCACAATGAACAAATAAGCTTGTTAAATTTGTTTTTCTTTTGAAATTTGAAAGAAAAAAGTCTAATTTTGAAAAAAAAAGTATATGTAAAAAATCTAATTTTGTTGAAAATTTGATTTACGTAAAAATTCAACAAAACATAGATTTTTACATATAATTTTATCAAATTTTAATTTTTGCTTTCATATTTCAAAAAATACAAAAATTTAATAAGCCTATTTGTTCATTGTAATTTTATTAAATTTTGTAAGCATATAATCTTGATGTAATTTTGTATTTTAATTTTTTTTTTAAACGCAAAAATGTAAAAACAATTAGGAATTTTTTTTTAATTTAAAAAAAATCTATATTTTGAAATTTCAACAAGAAGATAAACAAGATTCTTTAATAAAAATGGTTTAAAATGAATTTTGGTTTGGTTTAGCCGGTTTAACAATTTGGTTAATAATAAATCAAGTAAAACCATGGTATATGGGTAATTAAGTTTTGAAGTATCGGTTCATGGAGAAATACATTCAAAATTGTTAATTCGTGGAGAAATAAGTTTATAACTTTCAAATCGTGGAGATTTGACACTAGGTCATAGTTTGGTGGAGAAATAGTCATATGGTAGTTCTCGTGGGAAAATAGCTCGTCGACCCACTCTTTTTAGACAGACTTGAACTAGGGGCAGTGGACATTTAATCCCAAACCAAAATTAAATTCATACCAAACCAAACCCAAACTTCATTCTAAAAGCATTTCGTTACAGTATTTTTTTAAAATACCGAAATCAACAGAAATGGATGTTGGTTATTTGGTTTGTAACCGAGAAATTTGTGAATTATATACTTGGATAATGATTGAATCGCCATGCTTTCCTTGAAGAGTATTTCGACCCTATTCCAAGCTTTTGGGTTCCTTTGTAGGATGAGACAATCAAAGTCACATTCTTGTTCTAGGCTAAGATACAAGAATAACAAATAGAGCTTTAATGCTTATATGTGTTCTTCAAAGATCTTTGATGATCTTCGAACAATGAATCTCTCTCTCTTTCTATCTACTAACTAGTTTCAGTTTTCTTGTGATTCAAGTTATCATTTGCCAATGTCAACAACTCCTTATATAGAGTATGAAGGATTGCAATGGTTAGCATCAATAGTTGTAATGGTTGGCCAAGCATTATAACTATTAACACCAACAATTGCAATGGTTATCAAAAGTCTTAATCATCAACGGTTGCAATGGTTTATCACCAAAGGGTGCAACGGTTCATCAAGAGATGCAATGGTTAGTAAAGAGTTACAATGTTTAATCACCAAGGGTAACCTTTAATATGGTTATTACTAAAGGTTGCAAACATCAATAGTTGCAAGGTTTCATATATAGTTGCAATTGTTCATACAAACAATTGCAATGGTTCCATGATACATTTCACCTATACACTTCAATATCTAACAATCCTCCCACATTTAAGTGTAATCATAGATTCATTAAATAAATAATACATATAAAAAACTCATGCATAAATGAAAATGTTCGAAGAATTAAATTTTCATGTTATGTATTACACATTCCAAATGCCCGAGAATCAGGATGTCCTACGGATTGAATCCTTCAACCCATTTTGAGCACATGAAGATAATATACACATGTGTTTCCACACTAATCTAAGTGTTTACCCGACACTATTATAAGCCATGTGTCCTAGTCCATTCATGAATGCATACAAAGCCAAGTCTCAGCTTATTGAAGCGGCATCACTTCATATAGGTAAATACTTTCGGTCATGCACCTACAAATGCATTTTTCCAAAGTATATATTAAGAATAATATTTCAACATATCCCTTCTTGCAGGTCCAAGCACATACCTTTGAATGATACAAAAAAATATGCTTCAATCTTTAAGTGTAGGCTTTCCACATTGAATTCAGCCTCTAACGTCGTATTAGAGGGAAATTGGTATCCCACGATTAAAGATTTCAGATGGACTTTAAACTCATCCCTTTAACAGATTCAATTACCAAGTCTTTAGCTAATCATTTCGTCAAATGATGTGCTATATTTCTTTCAGACCAAACAAATTCTTTGGTAATCACCCTGTGAGTGATCAGCTCACATACTACGATATATCTAACGCCAGGTGTCGTGACTTACCATTTCACTATCATAGATAAAAATTGGTGATACTATTTCGGTCACAACGGAATCTCGTAAATTATATTCTCTAGCCAATATGCTTATTTACCAGCATATGCTAATGCTACAAATTCATATTCTATAGTCAAATTTTCATGCAACTTTGCTCCTTATAAACCCATGAAATAGCACCTCCCCAGGCAAAACATTCAACCACTTATAGAAGATTGATCTTCTATATTGATAATCAAACTTGCATCTAAATACTCTTCTACCATGAAGGAAATCTGACATATAACAAACCATAATCTATGGTTTCATTCAAGTACTCGCGTTGTGATATTTCTTGTTTTGTATAAGGCACACACTTCACACTCGCATGGGAGTTCTCATTGGCGAACAATATCACAATTGAACCCATTAATAACTTTATCAATATAAAGAGAAGATGTCCAATATATTGATTTACTTGCATGTGTGATTCAAATTTCAGAATCACATCAACCTCCCCCATGTCTTTCATTGCTAAACTTGATGACAATGATGTTTTTGTAAGCTCTACTTATCTTTGACTAGTGCCAAATATCAATATGTCATCAACATATAAGCAAATGATTGTTCCATTACTGGACTCATCAATTTGTTATATAAACACTTATCATAATAGTTTAAATCAAACTACTTGATAAGACAATCTCATTAAACATTCGATGTTACTACCTTGGTGCTTTCTTTACAATAAATGTATACACTTTATACTTTTTACAAGGTACAATAAAACCTTAAGGTTGCTTCAGATACACTTCTTTCTGAGCCATCGATCCATATCTATATGGATAATAGTCCATAGCACCAACCATGAAAAATATGTTTACCACTCATGACGGCTCGACCTTAACCCTAAGGCACTTGCATCCATAAGGATCAATAACTTGCATGATTTAAGTCACTTTATTTCAGTGAAATTACATTCGCACTTTCTCAGCAATATTATGTTGCACTCTTTCAGCAACATTATGATTGCACCCTTTTGCTAACATTATGTTCGCACTCTTTCGGTGACATTATTTTTGCACCATTTTGGTGACGCTATATTTGCACCATTTCGGTGACGTTACATTCACACTTTTTCGGTGACGTTGTATTCACACCTTTTTGGTGATGGTACATTTGTACCTTTTTGGTCCCAATACGTTCACACCCTTTTGGTCCCGAAACGCTCGCACCCTTTCGGTCCCGAAACGTTCACACCCTTTTGGTCCCAAACCCTTCGCAAATTTTCAGTCCTGAACCATTTACACCCTTTTGGTCTCGACACGTTGCACCCTTTCGGTCTCGAACCGTTTGCACCCTTTCGGTCCCGACACGTTCGCACCCTTTCGGTCCCGACACGTTCGCACCCTTTCGGTCCCGACACGTTCGCACCCTTTCGGTCCCGAAACGTTCGCACCCTTTCGGTCCCGAACCGTTCGCACCCTTTCGGTCCCGAACCGTTCGTACCCTTTCGGTCCCGACATGTTCACACCATTTTGGTCCTGAAACGTTTGTACCCTTTGGGTCACGACCCGTTCGCATCCCTTGGATCACGTCGGGTTCGCACCCCTTGGGTAACAACCCGTTCACACCCCTTAGATCATGATACGTTCGTACCCCTTGGGTCACAGTGCGTTCGCATCCCTTCGGACACAGCATGCTCGCATCCTTTCGGACACAACATTTTTGCATCTCTTTGGTGACGAACCATTTGCATCCCTTGGATGATGCCATCTTTGATCATCATTAGCAATATTATTAAAAATGAAACTAATATATCTTTGAGAATATAGCAACGATGTATTATTCTCCATTCTTTCATCTTCTTGCTCTATCTTCGAAAGTATACTTTCTCAAGCATTTAAAACTTTTCAAACTTTGATGTTATCCTTCGCAAAAATACACCAGTCATGATTCACAAGAAAATACTCTTTATGATTGTGGGTTAGTTTGGTTTGTAACCCGGAAATTTGTGAATTATATACTTGGATAATGATTGAATCGCCATGCTTTCCTTAAAGAGTATTTCGACCCTATTCCAAGCATTTGGGTTACACGAAATCCCTTTGTAGGATAAGACAATCAAAGTCACATTTTTGTTCTAGGCTAAGATACAAGAATAACAAATAGAGCTTTAATGCTTATATGTGTTCTTCAAAGATCTTTGATGATCTTCGAACAATGAATCTCTCTCTCTCTTTCTATCTACTAACTAGTTTCAGTTTTCTTGTGATTCAAGTTATCATTTGCCAATGTCAACAACTCCTTATAAAGAGTATGAAGGGTTGCAATGGTTAGCACCAATAGTTTTAATGGTTGGCCAACCATAACTATTAACACCAACAGTTGCAATGGTTAGCAAAAGTCTTAATCATCAACGGTTGCAATGGTTTATCACCAAAGGTTGCAACGGTTCATCAAGAGATGTAATGGTTAGTAAAGGGTTATAATGGTTAATCACCAAGGGTTACAACCTTTAATATAGATATTACTAAAAGTTACAAACATCAGTAGTTGCAAGGTTTCATATATAGTTGCAATTGTTCATACAAACAATTGCAATGGTTCACATGATACATTGCACCTATACACTTAAATATCTAACAATGGAATTCATGGAAATAAAATATCTTAGTTATTACGTTAACTAAAACACATTTAGGATTAATCGAAGGGTGAAGCCTGATTTGAACTGCCTTACTAGTCGCGGGGCTGGAGGGTAACACGCAGACCGTTCTTCATGTATAATGTGGTTGGTGAGTTTTGGGAAAATCGTCTGTCCTTTCAACGACATTGACTGAATAACTCATCAAGATTGCTCCAGCCACCATTTTCATCTCTGTATAAGCAAAATTCTTCCCAACACACAGCCTTGGACCTGCATTGAACACAACATACTTGAACACGAATCTCCCTGATTTCTCTTCTCGATGTGGGTATGTTTCTGAACCACACGAGGGCCACCGATGTGGTGTCTTTATTTGCGATGATGAAACTTGTACTGTTGTACAGAATTCTCTCAAGTACTTGTCCGAAAAGTAGTTGCCTTCTTCTTTCTCGTACTCTCTCAGCATAAGGTGTGACAAGAGATCACAAGAATCATTCAAGTTAACTAGTTTCCTCATCTTGTAGCTTACTCAAAAGCCTTAGCAAAAGGAATCTCCGTTAAACCTATCTCCAACGATCGCTGATCAACCCCAAAGGCAGAGATACATATGTTGTCAAAGGTGAAACGCAAGAGCACATCTTGTAGATAAAAGACTCTTTTCGAAGTAGCCACACTCTTCCATCAGTTTCACCAGCTTCTGGTCCACAAGATCTCTCATCGTAGCAAACGTGTGCTCCAAGAAACGAGAAAAAATGCATCTCAGTTTTCGCTACACGCCTCTCTTCCTTTCACAGCTCGTTATCAGCGTTGAAGATCCCATCTTCAAGAAAATCACGAAACCTCTCTCTATAAAACTCACTCTTTGGGTAGTTTTTGAACTTGGTTTTGAGAATGTGTTCGATATTTGCAGGACTCGCGGTCATGATACCGTAGGCCCCACCGAACCAAATTCCCCTGTAATGGAACGTCCCACCCGCTATGACCACTAAACCTCGGACTTATTCTCCGAGATCCAGATCTGATCCGAGATCCGCTACAGATCGCTCCAAAAATAAGATATCCGGATCTGACTTCGAATAGTAAAACCTCGGATCCGAATCTGGAGATCTTATTGGGCATATCTTTCAAATATAGATCAGGATATTAAAACTCAGATCTGAATCCGGATATCTTATTGGGAAAATCTTTCAAATAGGTTTTTTAAGTTTTTGTCACAAAAATAGATCTCAAGAAAAAAAATGACCAACATAGATTTTTTTATTTTGAAAATTTTAATATATTTTTTTATTTTTTTAATTTTAAAACTCACCTCTAAACCTCAACTCATAACTCTAAACTCTAAGTTTAGATTAGTTAACCCAAAGGGTATAAATATCTATTTTGCTTATTTTTCTTCTTGAAAACTTGTGATAAAAAAGTTTTAGGTCTATCTTAGAGTATTTTTCTATCTTAATTTTAGGTCCGGATATGTATTTTTAAAATATATTAAATTTTTAATTTTATTAATAATTATATTTCATATATTAATATTTATATATTAATAAGTCTTATAATATTATATTTTAATTTTAATAATATTATGTCATAATTTTTGTATAAAAATTTAATTTATGTATTATTTTTAGAATTTTTGTATTTTAAAGTTATTTTTTACGGATCTAAATTCGAATACGGATACCAAAGGGTATCATAATATCTAGACGGATATTCGGAGCTCGGATAGCTCTAACTTCCAACCACTTAATCGGCTGAATTAGGGATCGTATATTCTGAGCAAAACTGTCATCATCAATGATGTAACTTTGGACGCAAGCTGTAAATGAGTTTATATTAATTATGGTCCTCTTTACGACTGATTAGGGCTGGCAAAAACCTAAATCCAGAAGACCGAACACATTTGATTTGAAAAAGCAGTATTGAACCTGAACCAAAACTAGGTAAATATTTAAATGGGTTCAAGATTTTAGTATCTAGAAAATCAAAACAAAAGCTGAACCAAACCGAAATATTTTGGATATCTGTATATATTTGAATCATATTTAAATATATTAATTTTTTTAGATTTAATATCCAAAATATATAACATATTCGAAATTTTCTAAAATAAATGAAAATATACAAATAGTCAAAAAAATATTTAAAATATCTAAACAATACTCAAAATACCAAAAATACTTGAAATATCTATAGATTCTTTATCCAAATATATTCAAGTTAACCCAATTTTTATGTTATGTTTAAGTATTTTTGCATACTTTACCCAAATTTATATGTTATATTTCTAGATTTTAAGAAATTTAAAGTATCTATTTAATTTTTGGAAAAAAATAATAATTTAAACAGATTTTCTATATTCTTAGTTTTCCCCTTTGTAATTCAATTCATTCGATAATTAACCCAAAATAAAATAATTTATTTTCATAAAGATAAAAACTTTCAATTTTTCTTAGAGAATCTCGATCCAAAATCTTGTACTGAAATGGTTTTTTTGGACAAATAACTTAATCTTGTGCACAAATGCCTAACTTCTTCTCTATTAATTTCATAGATGTGTTTATTTCGTTCTCATTTATATTATCTTTGGATATTTAAAATTATTTGGTAATGCTTTTTCAAAATTTTAGTCCTAACTAAATTTTAACAAAATATTTTTATGACCTAATTAAATTTTATTAATCGGTCGAGACAGCGTATACACGTCTGTCTAGACATCAAACATATATAAAATGTATAATTACGACCTAACATTTTTTAAAAGACATTTCTATATTTATATAGTTACGTCAAAATTTTATATGACTAATGTAACTCTATTAATAGTGGTGAAGATAAATTATGAAATTAAGTATATAGGAATGTTATCATAAAATTTTGACTATAGTCCATTATAATTTTACTTAATATATTTTTTTAATATAATATTTCATATTCTAGAGTAATAATTATTTTAAAATACATTTATTCAATATATTTATTCATAATCTATAAGCACTGCTAAATTTAAATTCTAGCAAATGCTAGTATTATCAGAAATATAACAATTTTTGTTTACATATGATACTAGCAAAAAGTTTTAGTATATAAAATCTGAGTAAAAATATGCTCATTCAAATTATATACCCTACTTGATCCTTTAGTTAGCTTGATTTTTGGACCGTGCTCTCTCAACCGATCATGTATATATAGTTTTTAGGAAATATAATTGTTGGCTACGTGAAGTATTTACCACCACAGGACTAATCATGTATACTAAATTAATGTATATATAACTAGACAAAATATATATTATGCATGATAACATACCTTAAATTAATGATGTTATGTAGTTAAAATATTATTTCATTAATCCAAAAAGTGGCGTGGATGTTGGAGACATTAGTTATGTTTAATTCTCTCATTGATCAATTAAAATCCGACCTACCCGACCATAATTTAACTAAAATTTGATCCGGCCCATCCGAGTACAAGAAAATGAAATTTGGCCACAAACTTTTAAACTCAGCCTAAGACAAAAAGTTAAATATCAGGGATATCATCTCTTTGTCGCGACAAATATGAAGAATCTAAGAAATTAGAGTTTCAATTCAAATCGGTGAGAGAGAAAGTTGGTGAGATCGTGTGGGTTATTGATCAAAATAGAGAGAGAGAGAGAGAGAGAGAGAGAGAGAGAGAGAGAGAGAGAGAGAGAGAGAGAGAGAGAGAGAGAGAGAGAGAGAGAGGTTAATGAATCTTAAATCGATTAACACCTCCCTCTCTAGATATAGTCAATAATCATATATGATTTCACCGACTTCTTTTCTCGCTCATCAATTTTAATCCAAACTCTAATTTCTTAAATTTTCCCGCTTTGTCCTGACAAATAGACAACGTCTCCGATAATTAACATTTGTGGGTCGATTTTAAAAATTTGTGGCCAAATTTCATTTTGTTTTATTGGGATGGTTTGGGTTAAACTTTAGTTAAATTATAGTCATTTAACTGATTAACGGGAGAATTAAACATAGGTTAACATTCTCAACATCACTGTCACTTTTGGATTAATGAAATTAAACTCGTGATTATAGCTACTAACATCATTAAGTTGAGAAATGTTGTCATACATAATGTATATTTCGTGTATATTAGTTTAGTGTGCATAACAAACCATAAGGTGGTTAATAATTCAGGTAACAAGTAATCATTTTTTTAGGGATTTAAAATTTAACATTGGTTTGTCTACTTTTCAAAACAAAATCTAGAAACTATCGCTGACTATTTTCAGGATATCAAAGCTTTTGCTCAGAATTTTCCGCATACCCACCACGAATTAAGCATTTAGACCGAAGCCCTAAAATTCAATTGACTTCCAGTAACATATATTTTCTGTTGGTTTTTCTTCTTCTCTTGCTCTTGTTATTTTATGCAATAACTAAATGTATCTAAATTTCCTAAATTAAACAGCATACGAAGATCTCGATGGCTGTACGAACATGGTATTTATTTATATAATAAAGTATGTAAGTTTATAGAACTCTGGCTGTCTCCAAACATATCAGAATATGTAACAACCCTTCCCGTGAGATTCATCTGGCGCTGCATCGCATCGACCCTAACCTCTTCTCTGTGATACAATCTGTCCGAAATCCTATAGGTTTCGGCTTACAGGTGGGTTATTGGTGCGCTTGGCGTTACTCGAACTCAATACCTCACTCTTTAACAACTCTTCCACTGGACAAATTGTCACCAATTGACATGCAGTTCAATTGGTGACAGCTTCTCTGTAGAAGTGATGTTAAAGGGTGAGGTTTTAGATTCGAGTAACGCCAAACGCACCAATAACCCACCTGTGAGTCGAAGCCTATGTGTGAATTCGGGTAAGTTATATCACAAGGGAGGAGTTAGTGTCTATGCGTTGCAGCGTCAACTGGATCCCATAAAACAGATTGTTACAATAAAAATGCAGCTTCAACTGAATCCCACGAAACAGGTTGTTATAGAATAATTCACAGGGTTAGACTTAATCTCCCAAACCAGCAATCTACGACTATGCGGTAGACACAAACTCGACTAGAAATAAAAACAAAGATTTCATTCAATTTTTTTTTTTTAATAATATTTCATTTCGAGATCCCTTTTACAAACAGGGTAATTACAAAGAACTTCTTGCTTCTGAAAATATAGGATACAAGACTATTTAAAACAAGAAACTAGCGTGAAGCAGATTCGCAAGATGATGGTTCGTCAAGGTTGAATAAATTGAAACCAAGTGGCAATATGAGAGGGGTGTAAAGTCCAGGTGGAGGAGGTTGAGATGGTCTGAGTAGAAGTGATCTTGATCTGGTGATCCAATCCACTGAGCTTTGCCCTAAGATTAGTCTGAATCTCTTTAACAAGAACTGGTACAGGTTTTGAAATATTGTATGGAGCCTTGCATTCCTTTCTCTCCAAATATAATAGACTGTCGCTTGGAAAATTAAGTGATATATGTAGCTGAGCTTTTTATTATTTGAGGATCTTCCAAGCCAAGTTAAAACTCCATGAAATGATAATAGTTGAGGAGTTAAACTTGGAGTGACAAAAGCAGTCCAAAGTGCCACAGAAAATGGGCAGGCAAAGAACAAATGAGAAGAAGTCTCTTCACCTCCTTGACATAGCAAACATTCTGGTGGTACAGCCAAACCCCAACTCCGTTGACGATCTCTAGTTGGTAATCTATCAAGGGTGACTACCCACGAATGAAAAGCATGTTTGGGAATGTTGTTTTTGAACCAGACCTGTTTATACCAAGGAACCTGAGGTGGACATGGATTCAAAGTACTCCATGTCTTTGAGGAAGAGAATTTGGCAGGTGTATCAGTCGGGGCATTCCTCCAGAGAAAAGTGTCGGGTTGCCTTAGGTGTAGTAAAGGAGGCTCTGGCAAACAAGCTTTCAACATGCTGAGAAGGGGATGACGGCTGCGTGGAAGTCTCCACTCACCATTGATACAAACATTTGAAACATAAGCCATCAAAGATATACCAGAGACCATTGGACCCAAATCACCAATAATATCAATTAAGGGACCTAGCATAGTCCAATTGTCATGCCAAAATAAAGATTGATTCCCCGAATTGATCTCTACTGAGATGAAGGGACGTGCAATATCTCGAAGCTTCATGAGACTACGTCATTCGATTTTATTTAGGTCTGTTATGTAACTTTCTTATCTTTCATGTTTTTTCTTTTAATCTTTCATGGTTACCTCAAAAGTTAGTCAGCTTGTAAGTAGAACTACTAAATGCATCCATAGACTCACTACATATTCTCCATCTGCGATGCCAATGAGTTAATTTCTTAACAAATTTTGGTTCAGCGCTTTTCACTTTTTACTTCGTTAGCCTTTTTGTTATCTGTCCAGTCCTTGAAATAACTTTTTCGAGAAGAATTGATTTTATTCAAGTTTTGTAACCAAACTGGAAACTTTATAATGAGCTAGCCAATTGGGCTTGCGCTGCCAATACGTTGGGCCAACTTATTTCTCACCATACTTTCGTCCTTTAATATGTGCCACAGTGAAAGTAAGGCATTAATCAAAAACTAGCAAAAAAAAATAAAAGTAATGCATTAAAAATTGCACTTAAATGACTTTTGCTTATGTGTTGATCATTGGTGAAGTTTAGAATTAATTCTCGTAATTTGATTGGTTGTTGGTATTTGAATTTTCATTTATTTAATTAAAGTTTTAAATAGGAAACTAATCATAAAATTACCTAATCTAATCTATATTATCAAACAAGAAATTAAACTTCTTAAATATAGATGAATTAACATATTTTTTTTATGGAAACAATTAAATATCATAAATTACATTATAGGAATTTGTAATATACATATACATACATATTATATTATAGAAATATTATATAAACGATTTAAAACATATTTCTATTATTTTATTTTTTTGAACACAAGCTTAATTTCCTTCGTACTTAGTCTTCTTCTTCACTACAATAGAAAGAGAGAATTACCCATCCTCTTAAGCAATAAGCATTAACTGCAACAGATATATAAGCTAAGCAAGATAGATCTCCAATAGAAGATGACAGCGAATTCGAGACAATGCTTGAATGCGTCGAGGATGCCTTGGCGAGAAAGTCAACCGGCTGGAAAATAGTCACATAAAGTGACGTTGAAGTCCAGAACTCACCTACGAAAACTACCGCAGTATTTCCAATTGCATCTTCAGGTCCCGTAAAGACCGCTACACAAGATAACAAACCGATGAGTGAACTGAAACAGACGCTCGGAAATAAGTCCGAGGAAACACCTATATCCATAGGAAGAGGGTATGATGGTGAAAAAAATTCCTCAGAAGAGGAGGATGATCGAAATAGAAACAAGCAAACCACTTGTAAATTTGTCCCATTGGAAAGATATGGTAATATATAGCACGGAGAGATCCCACTGGAAATCTCTGAAATACTAACCCAAGCATGAAAATCCATTAAGGATTTGATCGAATTTTCTTTTATGGGGCTGGGTCTTGACAAACAGATTCTTGGGCTGACTAGCTTCATCAAACAAATGGGCCAATCCCAATCATTAAAGAACATCAGCTCCATAAGCGTTGTTCGTACAACTCGGGAAGCTTTGGATCTAAGCTTTTCTTCGACGCCGAGAGAGAAGCCGCCGGAAGAGCTTCGCCGGAGAAGAAACCTACTACCGTCACATAGACAAAACGGAGGAGAACAAAGCATCACTTTACAAGATTGAGAGGTTGAAGTTTTACCGATTAGATTCGGATCTGGACTCGTGACACTGTAAGATTTGGCGCCGTTTAGATGAGGAGGAAGAGCACACGGTGGTTGGTGGGACTCAGGCCTCTCCAAAGAGGAAGAGGTTGGGTTTATCAGTTGAGAACGATGCTCCATACGCAGTTGAAGGGCTTGGACAAAATCTTCCTCAATATTTGTTCGACGGCATCTAGAGAGAGGTACAACAGGATATAAACCCGAAGACCAGAGCTTTGCGGCGGCGAGAGAACCCTCTCGACTCATCGCTGGAGGAAGGACCAAACGAAGGGCTAGGATCGCCGGTAGAAGCACGACGAAGGTTCGAAGCTCTCGTCTCCGTCGTAGCGTCTGTCGGGACCTCCTTCCTCCAAATATCCAAAGAAATCGAACCGGTAACAAGTAGATAACACATTGAAACATGAAGCAGAGAGTGACGGAGATAAACATACTCGACGCAGATGTCCAGCGCTGGCGAGAAACCACGTCACCGGCGCCAGAGGCCATAGATCTAGGTTGAACCTCGAAACTCGTGTCTGGGAGGAGGCTAGGGCGAACTCTTTTTTGACTAGCTGATTAAACCCAAAAACTATAAACATATTTCTATTAATATTAGACAAATAATCATAGAATGCAAAAAGTCGAAGAACAATTAACCTATACCTTATATATATAAATATTCTAAAAAAGTGTCCAATGAATGCAAAACAGTCAAATATACAATTTTAAAAAATTCCAGTCATTTTTCAATGGAAGTTTTTGATAGTATAGTTGAAAATTATTATTATTATATTTTAAAATAACGTTAATCAAGGAAAGAATATTATAATATAAAATTGAAATAGTAGAAATGTTATATTATTTCTTACTTTAATAGAAAAATTTGTGGATTAATGGAGTATTAACTCTATTCATATATTTCATATAGATTTGATTATAATAAATTGGTATGCTTATTTTTTAATAGAAAAAAGATATAAATAAAAACACAAGTGAAGAATAAAACTTGTTTTTTGTGTTTTTTTGTTATTTTAATTTTACTTACTTAATTTTTTATTTGTTTGACGAAATATATTAGTTTCACGTATTATTATAACTATGAATTAATGTTTTATGTGTTTTTAAAACATGAATACAAATTGAGTAAGGAAGATAAAAAATGATAAGTTCTAAAATTGATGGGTTAATGAAAATTATAATGTAAATTGAATGTAAAAGAAAATTATTTACAAAATAATGATATGTATTTTGTGGTGTAATAAACTTTTGCAATGTATGATAATTGCTGATCTAAAAAAATTTATAAAAAAAAAAACATGTTATTTTATGTAATAAAATTATTGAATCTCAAATCCACTCTATATTAAAAGAAAAGTTTGCTTATATGTCACTCATACATGAAATCTTAAGAAAATCACATATTAAAACTTAAAAGATAAATTTTTTAAGTGAATTTTACTTAATGTCACTCATACATAAAGTTTTAAGAAAAACGTTTCAATTTGATTGTTAATATTTTTTTAATTTTAGTTTTATTTTAGTTATATTTGAAAATAATAACTAAAGATATATATAACCTTGTTTCATAGTATAAAGTAGCACATCAAATAAATATATGTTTGATAAAACATTTGGACATGGCCTACAGACTATTAATTAATTTTACTTCAACGGTTATGTGAACTATGTGCATTAAAACGTTATCTTGTCATATCTTAATTGGATTATTCCTACTAGATGAAAGTCAACACTCATAATTAAACTTATAAAATACATATTATATAAATACACCCAATTGTGCATAAAAATGTAGTGTGAAAACGAGAGAACAGCCTTGAAACTTATTAGCTATTATTGATTCCATTTCGTTTAAATAGTTATAGTAGACTCCACTCGTTGAAACTTATCAACTTTTGTTATGTGGTTGTGATCGCGAGACATCACACCATAAAGCAGTCCATAATAATATCGTACTTCGCTAATATAGAACTGATTTATAAGTAAGCACGGATAATATATATATATATATATATATATATATATATATATATATGTGTGTGTGTGTGTGTGATTTTCTACTTAAATCACACTGCAGCAATCGAGATATACACAGATGAATCCATATTTTGGAGATGATGTGTTCTGTACGTATCCATGAACTATAACAATTATATCCGAGCATAAGTTTGAGAAATTGTTAAAAGTAATATAAATTAAGTATCACTTTGTAAAAAATACACACTATCAAAAATATATTAACATTTGGTTTACATTTTAGTGATTATTGTTTAGGGTTTAGTGTTAAAAGGGGTGAGATTGTGTTTCTATTTTTTAATAAATATTTAAAAAATAATTAAATCTATTTTCATTAAAAAATTAAAATATTTTTAAAAATTATTATTTATTAAATGTAAATTTGTAAAACAGTATTAAACGTGTGGTATAATTGGAATTTTCCTATAAGTTTTGGGTCTAAAGGTCGTAATCAGAAAGCAATCTTCTCCACTACATATAGAAGAAACCAAAGTTTGGGCCAGCCGATTGTAAGGTTAAAATCTATATGTGAATAGAAAATGAAGTATATATCATCTTGAGAAACGACCTTTTGTAACAAGACGAGCTCAAGTTGGGCAACTTGCATCTCTACTTTTCATTCTCACGGTCATTTACACGTACCAAGGTATGTGTCAAGTTTGTCCACTCTTGTCATACAAGATGGGTCTTCTCAGTCCAATTCTGTCTAAAATGTATGATGTACAGTCTATCTATTGGAGTTGCCTGATTGTAAATCCCAGTAGTATAAAAATAGTAAAAGCAATATTCTATACTCCCTCTATTTATTTTTAAAAATGACATTTTTTTTTTTTGTTACACAAAAATGTCATTTTAGAATTTCAATGCAAATTACATTTACTTTCAGTTTAATGTTAATTGCAAATTGTATTGAACTTATAAATAATTTTATTTATATCAAATACTATTAGCCAAATAGGTGTAATTAATAAGAACATAAATACATTTCAATCATTTTCTTAATATGTGTAAAAATACAATTTAAAAAAAAATCATATAAATGTAAGGGATTAGATGTAAAATTAATTACAAAGCAAACATATTCTTCCGTATAATTTTATCTAATGTATTTCATTATATAGGCATATGCTTATAAGTATTTTACATTATGAAAATAAAATGTAAAATTAGTCGCACACCATGTGATTTGCATTGTGGTCATTGCTTTCTTTGGAGAGGCCTCTAGGTACAGTGAGATATGAGTGTTTCCGTGTTTATGTGTGTCTTGAATTGCACAGAATCTTCGCTAGCAGTAACCTTCAGATGCTCAGAATTAATGATGTTGGAGCACAAAGTGATGTCGTGGTGGTTTAGGACGACCCAGTAGTATACATAAACTTTGCTAGATGTTTACCGAACTGTAAATGCAGTTACTGTCATTTTTTCCAAAATTATAAATGCAAATTAAGTTTAGCTACTCTAGGTCAATTGCAAAGTTCCTAAAACTGTTACATGGATCAATAGTGATATGCCACCAATATTCTTGATAAATACTATGGATGATAAATTGATTGTTGCTGACTATAATCTAAAATCATTAGAAGTTTGTGGGGCCATTTAATTGTAATGGACGTCCTGATACTCGTACTCGAGTATTATTTATTGATTGGTTGCCAACAAGCGCTATAAAGTTTTGTTATGGTAATAAGTCAGCAACATGTTACTTGCTAACGAAATTAAAGTTTACATGTTTGACCAAAAATAACAAATAAATGTGTTTTTTATAAGTCTCCCTTGTTTCGTTGTCGGCTTTTCCAAGTATTTCTTTTATATTTTCCAAGTACTATTCTTTCTTTGAAAATGAGTTGTTTTCTTGTATAGTGTTAAAAGACATTTATATTTTCAAGTACTATTCTTTCTTTGAAAATGAGTTGTTTTCTAGTATAATGCTAAAAGACATTTATATTTCCATTTTGAGTTCAACCAATGAAACAGAGATGTTTCACTGTCAGAACTTGTAGTTTTGCTTGGCGTATTCTCAATCAATGGATTACAGTCTGTAAATGATCGTTTATTCAGTAATTAATCTTATCCACCGCTAAAATGTTTTATGGCTTTACCATTCGCACTCGACAATTTATTTTTATATGAAGTTACTGGCTAAATTTCCAAAAAATACATACAACATTAATATTTAGAGAATTTTAAAATCTAATAATCTTTCATTAGAAACTTATATTGTTATGAATATGTTTCAGTAAGTTCGGATTCTGATTTACGTTACACAAGGATTATGGACATATTATTGTCGGAAATACAATTATATTCTAACTTCACAAATAATATTCTGATTCAGATTTTGATTAGAATAGTATTAAATATGAAAGTAAATATAAGTAGTTGTAAATGAAAATAAAAATTATCGAAATTTGGATATATTTATATCTTAGCTAAAATATTATAATTAATTAAAATATATCTTTTAATAATTGACCTTTTAATCTCGTTCTCACCGTAACAACTATACTATATTCAATTTCCTCAATAGTAAGATGACCTAGATTTTTTGCCCTATAACTATAATAAACCGAAAATTCTAGCAGAAAAAAAAATAAAACATAAATTTATGGTTAACTGAATATAAGTGTCAAGATACTCACGTTCGTATTCCAAGTCAAATTAAGGTCTGATTTTTAATCTATACTAGAACTTGATCCGCACACCCATATGGATATTGGTTTATATATATTTATGTTTTTATGTGATCATTATATTTTTTAGATGTGTTACATTTTTGTAATGTAATTACAGAAGTTAATTTTATTTATTTTTATAAATTTATATTTGTGTTTCATTTTAAGTGATATATATTTTATATTTTTCACCATATAATAAACTGCATATTATTATATTTACAAATCATATTATATGATGAAAATGTGATCATTTAATGACATGTATATAATTGAAAGATGTATCATATATTTCTCATAATCTATTTATCATATTGAAAGGTTTATTGTTTAGTAAATAATAAACAAAATCTATATTATGTAAAATAAGATATGATTAATAAAAATTCCATTAAGATTTAAAACTTCTTTTTAACGCTGATATTCATGTTTCCAAACGTACTCTTTCTTAATAGTAGTATCCATGTTTCCAAACAATTTTCATTTAGTTTTAGTGTTGCTATTTATGTTTCCAAATATACTCATTCTTAATACTGCTATCTATGTTTTTAAACAATACTAAAAGTTACTTCAGTTTTAATAATGTAAATACATAGTCAAATCAGGTTTGTAAATAATCAATCATTTTTTGTCAAAAAAGAGAAAATAGTAATATATCGAATTATGCTTTTATAATAGATCATATATATGTATATGTATACTTATTGTTACATGGGTTGTTGACCGTGATTTGATTATCCATTTTTTTGGGGAAGAACTAAGCTCTTAGAGAGGATGAAAATCCAATGGCATCTTCAATGTGAAATTGTGAATCATGCAAAAAATAAAAGAGAGTATCAAGTTAAGAAGAAGAGAACACTGAACTTGGATAAAAATAAGAGAAATTGCTAAGAATACCACAAGTTAATTATCGTTTAGATTTACATTTTAGTGATTATTTTTAAGGTTTAGTGTTTGGGGTTGAGTTTCTAAATATTTTATATATATTTATAAAAATTAGTTTAGTTTATTTTCATCATAAATTTAGAATATTTTTGAAAATAGTTATTCATTAATGGTAAATTTGAAAATGAGTATAAAAATTGTGGTAGAACTGAAATTTCTCCTAAAAATAATTATAAACATGTATCTATTTTCTTTTGCTATGCTCATCACCCAAAAAAATAAATTGACGAAAAAAATATTAAACTGCAGAGAAAAAAAGAGAGTAAATAAAATGAACATTAATTGAAAGTTATATAGAAAGAAACCATTTGAAACTTGCCATGATTTAAAAGTTGTAAATGAAATGATTTTTTTTTTATCGTGGTGGTAATGATTTGCTTAAACTTAGAAATTTAAGATTTTACGGTTTCAGAAAATTAGTGAAAAGCCGTTTTCCTTTCTAAGAATCTGAAAATTTAAATTATTTAGTTTGAAAACAGAAAAAAATAAAAAAGAAATTACACATGTCACTCTGGGAATTGTTGAGTGACTTGTCTTTTATAGTATAAAGATAAAAGATATTGGTAGTATAAGTTTTCTCCAAAGATAATGAATATAAAGTATTTAGTGGACCAAACACATGATGAGTCAGGGTAAAAAATGTATTAGTTTTTGTTTGCTCATATGTTAGGTTGTGTTTTTCTACGGAATCCGCCTGAATATTTAGCAGCAACTTGTTTGTAAAAAAAACGCTTCCGTATTTTAATGTTATCTCTCTCCTACCTTCTCTACGTCTCACCTTAGCACATGAGATAATATTGTCTTGATAAATCTCACTTAGGTTTTAACATGAAATGATATTTTTATTATAAAGTAATCACAATAATAGTATAGCCAAATTCTTGTGTTGAGGCTTATAATTTAGGGGTAGGGTGTAAATTAGTATCGTAACCGATTTTGTATCTCATAGATCACCCGGGTACATTTAAGCGACCGCAAAAATCTATATGTTTGTGGTATAAACGAAAAACTTAGGTACATTTAACTAAAATAATATTTTTATAATTATGGACTGAAAATAGAAGGAATTTCAATTTAGAGCAATCTTGATTATACAACAATTATATTTTATTTTACCAAAAACAATTATATTTTAGGGTGAATTGGTGGAATGTACATATTGGAGACAAATATTAGGAAAAATAACCATGTAATAAAGTGACTCAAAGATGTGAAAATTTTACATTAAATTAGACGAAATTCTCCTTCATGCACGTGAGCGTGCGACAAATCACAAAATTTAGTAATGCATAACATAGAACAATCAATTTATAATAATAGTAATAGTATACATGAATCATAGGTGCGATATGAAACTGATAAGTGCAATGAAGGAAGTGAAGCTAGATAATGGATATAAAGGGAGACGAATGAAGAGGAAAAAAATAGAAATAAATAAAAACGAGGAGTAAGAAATAAGGAAGAAAAGTGGAGGAATATAATGGATATAAGGAGGGAGGAATAAAGAGGAAGAGAAATACGAGAAATAAAAATGAAGAATAAAAAAGAAAATGGAGTGTGAAGAGTAAATAAAAAGATGAGCTCAGGAATAATAAAGAAAAAATAAAAAGAAAGACGAATGAGTAGTTAAGAATAACGAATAAAGAGAAAGAAGTGAAGAATATGAGGTTAGAAGTGAATATGATGATTGATGTGGAGAATGATGATGAAGATAAGGAGAGATGAGTGAAAAGAAAGATGAACATGGAGGAATGAAGATTGAAGAGTATAGAGTGAAAAGAAAAG
Source organism: Moricandia moricandioides (assembly GCA_905132885.1). NCBI lineage: Eukaryota > Viridiplantae > Streptophyta > Magnoliopsida > Brassicales > Brassicaceae > Moricandia > Moricandia moricandioides. The sequence continues at coordinate 113,046 of CAJHQQ010000426.1, forward strand.
TGGAGAGTAAAGAGTAAAAGAGAGAAAGATCTCAAAGGTAGTAAAGAGAAGGAGGAGGGAGGATGAGTGAGAAGGGAAAGTGTAAATTGAGGAGTAATGATTGAAAAAGAAAGTTGAAAGTGGAAGAGTAAAGAAAATGAGGAGATGAGGGATTCTAAGAAGGAGGGGGAGTAAGAATTGAAAGATGAGGAGTGAGGAGTAAATAGAAGGAGGAATGAAAAATGAAAAGTGAAGAGTAAAGAAAAGGAAGAGTGAAGAGTGAGGAGGAAGAGGAAGAGGTAAGTGATGATTGAACATTTGTTAAAGTATAATTTACATATTCTAATATACTATAAATATTAAACATATAGTATTTTATATGCAAGTGAAAGTGGTTAACACACACATGCAACAACTTTTTATCCATTTTATATTTTTTTGTATATCATAGAATATGGTTTTATAGATTTGTAAACGTTTTTCGCATAATAGTGCGGGGGATAGAAAACTGTAGAAGATGTACCATTGTTGAATATGGGCATACTAAGATATATTACACATTGTTGAATAGGATAATATAAACAAAATGATGTATATGAATAACATTAAATGTGTTAGACAAGCTGGATATATAATCAATTTTTACTAAACATAGTACAATTTCTTATTATCAACTGCACTAGTTAACCCAAGCAAAAAGAAAAGCACTCAACCTATAGAACACAATAAAAGTCTAAACATATTACAATCGTTATTATTATTTACCCTAATCAAGCCCGGAAAAAGAAAGAGAAATGTAAAAAAAAGGATATTTTAACATTTTATACCATAAATAAAATAGTAGTATATTATATCGTTTGCAAGAACTCATACAAAAGTTTTCATTTATTTCACTAGAGATTTATTATTCTTAATGAATACAAAACTCTCAGATTAGATAAGGAAGAACAAAGGGAGGATAAAAAAGCAGCAATAATACATAACTCTTTTACTATGAAGTTTTATTTATATTTTATAGTTCCATAACAAAATAGAATAGTACATTAGATGGTAACTGTTCATCTTCGTTTCTATTTTCTCAGATATCGACAATCAAAATTTTCAGCCCCTTATAAATTGATTGCAATTTCACCCAATAACACAAACTCGATCTTATTCAAAATCATTATAAATCCATTTACTTTAAGTCATCAATTTTCTCTCTGCTTTTATCAAATCTTGTTCTTTTCTTCAAGCATTTTTTTTTCTTTCATTCTTTTATAGAATTATATTTGATCATCCCCAGGCAAATACGATTATATTTGATCATCCCCAGGCAAATACGATTGGGCTGGTTGGATACCCTTCACCATGACCTTTTCGGAAGGATTTCAAGCCATATATAAGAGAAGATGATATTTTGGTAAATTTGACAATAATATATATATATTCTAACACCTAATTTCATATGTTTAGATAGTTAATTTTAGTTTTTTAAATGTCATAGAATACAATTTTCCTATATTTTATCCTAGTGCTTCAAAAAAATATGTTTTATCCACTCTCACGGGCCTGTTGACTTCTTATTTCGGCGGAGCCTATTAGTCTTGAAAATCTCACTAAGGTTCATGAACTTTTGCATAAGAATATTATAATGATCTTATGTTTACATCTAAACAGTCCAAAGATAGTTTTAAAAGTATATTTAGTCTGAACCAATCACAAATATACACGGAATCTAATACATCAAAACGTCACCCCATAGATTTTCCCAGGTTTTTAGGTGGCACAGGAAGCATAGCAAGCAGCTTCATTGTTACGCCTGAAGAAACATGTGCAGAGGTGTGTCCTTGTTCAATGGTAATCCATTTTATTAGAAAAACTATTCATGAATGACCTTGTTATTCTATTATCTATAGCATTATTATTACTAATACTAACCTTTGTCTCTTCACAAATCTTATAGGCACACAGATAATATAAAACACTTTTGTCACGTAGTGAAATAATCTACTAGTGAGATAATCTTTTGTTTTATAATCAAATTTGTTATTTGCCAAACAAAAAATAAAGCAATTTGACAAAAATAAAGAAAAACAACAATAGTAAAAAGTAAAAGAAAGAAAAAAAAACAATAGTGTAGTTCATAAGACAGGACTCGTGTAAGTTGAATTATCCGGTTTGGTGACGGAGACCTTCCAACACTTAACCTCTCCGTCAAGACTTCCACTAACGATTGAAACGACACCGTCTGACTCCAAATCAGTAACCGCTGCAAGCGACTTAACCGGCCTCGTGTGACCGGAAAGAACCTCCAAGCAACTATAACAACCATCGGTTCCGCGACGCCAAATCCTGACCGTCCGATCGGCAGATCCACTTAGGAGCAAATCAGACACGTTAAACAAGCTAAGTATTGCTTTGTCGTGTCCTCTCAAAGCACCACTCACCGACATGTAGTTAGAGCTGTCCTCTCTCTCCCAAACCAAAATTGACCGGTCACACGAACCGGAAAACAAAACCGATCCGTCGTCGTTTAATGCCAGAGCGTTAACCGCTGATTTGTGTTTTTCCAATGTCGCGACTAACTTGTGGCGTTTCGAATCGGCGGGTTTCGCCCAGACCCGAATACGTCTGTCCGCGGATCCAGTATAAACGGTGCCGTTAGAAGAGACGGCGACAGTGTTAACGGCGTCATCATGGGCTTTGATTGATTCCTTGCAGCGAAGATCGGAAGCTCTCCAAATCTTCAGTGTCTTGTCCCAAGAGACGGAGTAAATGAGTCCGTTATTAACGGCGAGAGCGGTAACGGCGTCAGCGTGTTCGATCCAGAGACACTTTTTGTGACGGCGAACCTGAACGTAGTTTTTGGGAAGAGCGAAACGGCGCAAACGGTCGTTTAACGTGGGAAGCGTCGTTAACTGTTTGTAACCGCTTTTCGCGGTTAACTTCCAAACTCCGATTTTACCGTCCTGATGAGCGGTAAATATTTTTTCACCGGAGAACCCGACGGATTTAACGGAGCCAGAGAAAGGATCATGGCCGTTGAAAGTGTCGAGATGAGCACACATGGCGCGATCGTAGATGCTGACTTCGTGTCCCGACACTGCGAAGAGGTAACCTCCGTTGACGGCGAGACAAGTGACGGGGAGACTCCGTTCGCGGAGTTTGAACGAGGAGGTAACGGAGTGAGAGACGGTAACGGCGTGAGTGTCGGAGGGAATTTTCTGAAGAGAGGGAACCGAAGGGAGTGTCTGGAGAGAGAGACTGCTGTGGAGGCTGCTTAAGGCGCCGGTGGCTTCGCTGAGTGACGATGACGTGGCGCTGTCGGCGGAGTCTAAATGCTTCAGAGATTTTTGTGTTCGTCTTCTCCGGGAAGAATCTAGCCATGACATAATAACTCTCATGTTTGTTAAGTATCTGCTTTCTCTTACGAGTATGAATCCTGTTTGGTAAGAGAAGTTAAGCTTAGTGTAGCTGAAGATGAAGACAATGAAGAGATGTATAAATGTATATATATAGAAGCGCGTCGTGTAGAGGATGGTTTCGCCACGTGGCAGCTAAGTACAGACCGTAGTTTCGAAACCTGTCAGAAATTAAACTAAAAAAGATTGGACATTTGTACTTGGAAAGATTCGAGGGTATTATGGTAAAATCAGATGCAAATAGTCAAAATATCCAAATGGTGTGTTTGTTTGTGGGGTAAATAACAAAGAACTCAAAATCAAGTGAAAAAGAAAGGTATTGTGTTTGCGTTACAGCATTAATGAGGTTGGAAGATAGCGCATGGGTCAAGGAGAGAGTAGGGCCCAATAGTTATGAGCCAGTTCTATCATCAATATAGCTAAACTAATGAGGGTTATGAAGATGAATCATTGTGATCACTAGTAGTAAAGTGTGAGTGCATAGGTGGGAAACACGAAAATGATTGTAGATATTGGTCACATCGTTGCTGGAAAGTGGAAAGTTTCTAATTAAAGAGAGACACAATGAATGGCCCGGGCCAATGTTAGAACCGAACCACATTGAATAGCCGTACCCAAATGGATAGATTAGTAGGAAAGGCTATCTAGCGTTAAATAATACTCGGAAATCGTCTTTTATTAGATGATGTTTTGTATAAGTTTACAAAGATTAAAAAATTTTAAAAAATAGTTTTGAATATATAATTTTAGAATTATTCAACTAATTATAAAAAAACTATAAAATTTAATTGATTGTACAGTTTCCCTTAAAATTAAAAATAATTTTAAAACTTCAAAACATCATTACCTTTCTAAAACATCATGTAATTTGAAACGGAAAGAGTAAATTAAAACGAGATATATCAAAGAAGATCAACACTCTAGAAAACTAAATGGTATTGACGCATGTTTCCTGTTTCGTTATCCAATTTTGTAGTCTTTTTTTTTCTCTTTTATTAACATCTTCACAATTCATTCACAAACACCTTTACCTGCATTTTAATTTGGCACGTTTTATATGGTCATTCAAAAGCTTCTCTTATAAATCGTTGACAATTCCTTTTGCGAATATACAATATATGGACGGTTAATAATAAGTGTGGAACTTTCTCTATCAAGTATGATAGATGAGGAGCTGAGAATGGTGCTTTAGATTTTGCTGATATATACTTGACAAGAATAGCCCAAAATGTCGTTATATTTTGATAAATAAGACTAAAGAGATCCTCGAGAGGGGAAAGATCAAAAAAGCAAAAAAATAGGTACTAGTTTGAGGTTGGATCAAATGAGCAAGACACCATTATATGAACCGTATGCACTACGCGTACGGTTCTTTCTTCACTCGTTGATGGGTCCCTCCCTCGTGAGTGGAAGATCCACAAACCCAACCAAGAAACTTGCATGTGACCACACCTTTTGAATTCCATGATGTGATACACTTTTTGTGAAGACAAAGGTAGTTTCCTTCATAACTTGGCCGACGTTTTACCCAAAAAAAACTTGACCGAATCAATAGTTCAAAATCTTTTTCTCCTTGAATTAATAGTTTAGAACTTAATTATACATAAATGATAGCTTACTTGGTTTATTGTTAACTAAATAATTTTAAATAATACAAAAACTTCAATTTTATCAAAAAAAAGTTTTCAAAGTCTCTAAAAATATGAAGTTTTCAAAGTTTTTTTTGATAGTGATAATGTAAGAGCATTTCTTTTTTGAATAAAATTGGACTATTATCTTGTTTAATTGGTTTAATTATGTGATTAACAATAAACCAATAAAAATCATAGTATATGGGTAATTAAATTTCGAATTATCGTTTCTGGGAGAAATAAGTTTGTAACTTTTAATTAAGGGAAATTTAGCACGAGTTCATAGTTTGGTGGATATAAGTTATGTGATAATTCTTGTGAAAAAATAACACGTTAGCCTGGTATTCAGTAGTTAAGGACATCTACCGCTCTACATAACTAATGGAATTTTTTTCTTTTTTCAGTTTTATTACAAAGACAACGTTTCTCACAATAAAGGAGAAATAAATTACAACACGACCATCACAATCATCCATATAAAAATATAGACTTCAAACCATAATCTTCGCATGATATTACACACCTCAGAGAAACAAGAAAGAACCGGCGACTGATGTAACACCAACGACGACCGCAGAGAGGCCAAGAGCAGCCGCGCCGCTGTCAGCAGCATCAGTAGAAGGTGAAGGTCCATTGCTACCGTAGGAGGAGTCACTTCCTAGAGGACCAGCCACAGCCACGTCACCATCACCTGGAGAAGCAGCTGCGTCGTCGCCGGTGGTTCCAATGGTGTCCTCGCTCACTGGAGCTTCAACCACGGTTGTGGGAGCAGCCGGAGCTTTGGAGGGTGACGCTGAAGGAGACGGAGAGGAGGCAGCTGCGGCGAGGCCAAGGACGGCCAAGAACACGAGGCCGAAAACTACGAAAGCGTTTTGGCGACCCATTCTTCTCTCTGTCTCCTTGTACGTAGCTTTCTTTTAAATTATTTTAGGGTTTAGGGTATAGAGATTGTGATGATCGGAGAGAAGATGGGTTTGATGTGTATATATAGTTGTCTTGTGTGACTGAAACAAGAATAGAAAACATTTACTACGAAGGAGGAATACCGTTCAATCCAATGTAGATCGTCTGGAGTGCCTAAAAATGGGTTTGCTAATGTATAGATCTTTTTAATGGTAACAAGCCAATTAAGAAAAAGGAATGTTAACATGCCAATGGATTGATTAAATAGAATATTGAAATTTTGGTTAACCGAATAAAATGAATGTATACGGTATATGAATCTTAAAGTAACCTCAACGGAGAGTTCTCAACCTAACTTTTCAAAATACATATGTATATATAAATACTAGAGGTCTTTGACGCAGAGTTCTACATTCCATAGTTAGAGATGTGTTAAAGAGGCTTTTTTTTTTTCCAAATGGCATGGAAAATGTCAAAATCTTAAAAAGAAATCTGAGAAGTGGATTCTTCCTTGATGATTGTATTTATGTCATACTTTGGTATAACGATGGAAGCATCCTCCTCTACCTTAACACCATTTTTGTGTTGGTCAAAACAGCGCCACACACCTGCCCTCACAAGCACACCACACAAAAGGTTTTTAAAGTTCTTGATGTTATTTTATTTTTGTTGTTACACTGTTTTTGCCCCCACTCATTATATTTTCTAGATCCACCACTGACTAGACCTAGACTAACCATCAAATGGTTCTATTGATGTTATAGATGGACATCAAATGGTTCAGAATAAAAGCGGAGGTAAACCTGACTGTGCAATTCCTAGAGATCCTAACATCCACAAGCCATCATTGCCTTTCTTCAAACTACCACAAGTGCTACACCTCCGACCACTTTCCGTTGATGCAGTTGAGAGGAAAAAAAATATATAAGTCCAGGTTTTGTAAGAGAGAGATCTAGATGATATATGATACTATTCTTACATTCTTCTTCACTCGTCTTTTTATAATATATTTGATACTTACCACTTTCTTCATCTGCACTTTCATCCCCTTAAACGTAAGCATTCATCAGCCAATTATCATACTAAAAGTATTCTCTAAAATATAAAAGATGTTATTCAAATCTAACTTATAAAAGATAATTACTATATATCCATGTTAACATGTAGTACCTTCAGATTTGATCTCATGTGTTCCCCCCTTACTTTTTCTCATTATTCTTCCTTCTTCTGAGACAATTCTTGTAGCAGCCGCAGCTAGGAGATTCAACCGTCACGAACCAAAACTCTTTAGAATATTAACATTAATTCAATGGTACAACTTTTCTCAAGAAACACATAGCTAGATAGACAAATTTACCTTTGATTTGTCGTTCAATCTCTTCTAGCTGTTGTCGTCTTTCAGCATTTGAGTAAAACAAAGATTAATTTTATTTTTTGTTCACCAAAAACAGTTGTGCGTAGGAGAAACAAAGTAGAAGAAGCTTCTTTTGTTCGATCTTTTTTTTTACCAAAATCAGCAGCATCCTTAGATTCACCAAGTTCAGTTATACCAACATATCCGGCTTGTTTATTCATACCACTAAGATGGGCTACAATATGAAAAAAAATGTGTTTATTTGACACCATGACATTAGAAAAAAACAAACAATAAAAGCTCTAACCCTATTAATTAACATCCTTGACAATACTATACCTTCAATTTCACGGTTTATTTCGTCCATCATGCTTGAACTTTCACCCACTTCATCACTATCATGGGCAGCTTCATACTATAGATCCAAATGAGTGCAAGAACAAGAAAAAAAAAGATTGTAAAAATTATATTTTTACGTTTAAGAGATCCCAAAATTTAAGACCCAATAATATTTGATTTAACTTGGATTGTATTATTAACTTCAGAAGAATCTCTCAAGTTTTCCTCAAACAGAGACACAAATATTTTCTTTGTGTTCTTCTCCTGGCTGCTCTCACTTTCACTCTTTCTCTTTATAGCTGAAAATATATCTTAGAATAAGAGAGGCCAACTCAAATTTAGAATAAAAAATAAGAAGGAAAGCTCTTAGTTACATTGACCCTCTTCTTCCTTTTCTTGGACATTAGCTGCAACCAAAGTAACACTCCACTTTTTTTGTTGATGTATTAAAACTAATATTAACAAAATAAATAGTTTACCTTGATAATTACTATGGTCCGTTGATCTATCTAACTTAGCTATCCTTCGCTCGACCTGAAAATGAACTTTAAGTGCATGCAAGTGACTTTACGTGGTACATAAATGCTTAATTTCGTGATTTTACTTACCTGGCAAGACACGTCATCGAAGCTTAGGAGAACGAGACACATAACAAAGCACAAAACCGCACAATTTCCGATTGCCATATATGAGATTGTACCGATAACAAACAATACTGAAACTATATATAGGTTATGCACGACCTCAATAAGATCATTCACCTTTTTATCAAAATTCTCTCTAAATCTGTGAATCCCTTGTTCATCCATGAACACTGATTGCTAGGAGTTCATTCTCTGCAAGCAAAACTTGTCTTTGATCACAATCAGAGTTCATTCTCTTGATCTTAGACACATCTACACAAGATTTGATCATTCCATAGATCATTTCTGAAGATCATCCAATCAATCCATCCATCATCATCAAAACCAACCCAGATCTCTCTCAAAACCATCAGATCTTCCTTCAAAAGTATCAGGGACAAAAGGATCTCCTCACCAGGGGTTCATCAACATGTTCTTGTGGATAATTGGCCAAGGAACAGGTTGCTTGTGTAGGGTGAGCTACTGCATTGCTATTGAAGTATACCCTAGTGTTGATCCAATTGGATGGATCTTTTCTCACTCTAGTGCTTCTTCTCAATGGTTGAATGTGTTGCTCATGTACCACTGCATCTTCCTGTCTTTTTTCTTCACCACATTGATCTTCACTAGGCTGTTCAGACTCAGCTCCATCTTGATCATGTGTTGTATCTGAATCATCTTGTTTTGGTTCAGGTTCATTGCCCCCTCATGATCAGGATGGACTGTCTCCTCAGCATCTTCTTTAGCCACTGGAGATGTAGGAGAAGGTGCTGGTGTAGTATCTTCTTCAACCCTGGGTTGAGGTTGGCTGATGCCCAAGCTTTCCATTATGATTCTGAGGTTGGTTTCCCTATCTGAAGGTCCATGTGAGAGATCCCTAAGGTCTTACCAACTCTTCTCAGCATAGTAACCTTGAGATTCCACAAACTTTACATCTCTTGACACCATAACTCTTCTTAGCTCTGGTGAGTAACACTTGTACCCTTTCTGCGTGTGAGAGTAACCTATGAACATAGCCTTAACACTCTTGGGATCCAGCTTGTTTCTCTGTTCACCTGGTGTCAAGACAAAGCACACACACCCAAACACACACAAGTGATCAATTGGAGGTTTAACCTTGTTTAATACCTGAAAGGGAGAGGCATCTTGGAGGACTTTTGTTGGGATTCTGTTGATCAAGTAGCATGAGGCAAGTACAGCATCTCCCCAAAACTTCTTTGGAACATTGGTATGGAACATCATGCTTCTTGCAACCTCCATAAGATGGCGATTCTTCCTTTCAGCCACTCCATTTTGTTGTGGGGTATATGGGCAACTTGTTTGGTGTATGATCCCATGTTTTGCTAAGTGGTGTTTGAAGGCATGGCTAGTGTATTATCCCCCATTATCAGACCTAAAAAATTTGATCTTAGAGTTGAAATGGTTAGTGACATAGTTTTGGAAGTTTATAAGAGCTTCTAAAACTCTATCTTTACTTTGAATCAAGGTGAGCCAAGTATACTTTGATTTCTCATCTATGAATGTAACAAAATATTTATGGTTTTCTCTAGATGCACAAGGTGCTGTCCAAACATCAGAGTGAACTAGATCAAAACACTTCTCATAGATAGTCATAGATTGAGGAAACACAGATTTGCAATGCTTTCCAAGGATACAAGCCTCACAAGTTTCATTTTTAAAAGATAGATTAGGTAAAATTAAGCCTATAGCACGAGGGTGAGGGTGACCTAATCTAGCATGCCATAACACCTCATTAGCTAAAACAAAAGCAGAATTAAAAGCACAAGATAAATTTGGTTTAAGCTTGGAATCTTCAATTAAATAAAGCTCTCCCTTGCTCACACCTTTCCCCAACAACTTACTGGTCTTAATATCCTGAAAACAAACATCATTAGGACTAAAAATAACATTGCAATCAAGATCATTTGTTGCTCTTTTGACAGATAATAAGTTAGAGGTGAAAGTAGGCATGTAAAAGGCTTGAGACTCCTTATCAAATAGTTTCAGGTTCCCTACTCCCTCAATGGGTATTCTATCACCATTTGCAATCACTACACTACCTAGGGCAGATTTAACATCACTAATCAGTGATGAGAAGCTCCTGAATCAATGATCAACGACCTAGTGGTATGAGAAACATTGTGAATAGAATTTAAAGCATTGACACTACTGATGTTACCAGAGTTTGCATTGAGAGCCTTTATAAGGGCTTCAATGTCTGACTTGCGTATGAAAGCATCCTCTTGAGGAGCTGGAGAAGTGGTTTGAGATGTGGATCCACCAGCATGAGTGGTTGAAATCATTGCCCTTCCACCTTCTCCCATGCGCATAGATATGGCATTGTTTGGTTGCACTTCTTGAGCTCTTGCTTCATGTGCTCTGCCTTGGTTGAACTTGTTTGTTGGGTTTGGCCTGAGGTGAGGGTGAAGTATCCAGCAGTTGCTTTTGGAGTGACCTTGTTTCTTGCAATGTTCACAAGTCACACGCCTATCTCCTCCAGGCTTGTAAGCTGCTTTGTTTGCTACTGGTGCTTCCACTTTCTCAACTTTGTTAGCCATAGACAGTTCTCCTTTCCCACCAAATGACCATCTGAGACTAGTTCCTTCTGAAGTTGCGCACACACATCATCATAGCTTGGAAGCTCCTTAGCTCTCAATATGTGTTTAAGCACATCACTAAAGCTTGGATTGAGTGTAAGGAGTAGTCCAAAGACTTTGTCTTGCTCACGCCTCCCTTCAAGGATGCTAGGGTCAGTAGTATTTGGCCATAACATCTCAAGTTCAGACCACAACTGACTGTACTTCCCAAGGTGCTTGGTGAAGTCCATCTCTTCTTGCTGCAAGTTGTTGATAGCTCTCTTTACTTCAAAGATTCTGGTCAGGTTTGAAGTGTTACCATAGAATTTTTGTAAGGTATCCCACAGTTGCTTTGCAGTCTCACAGTGAGAATATGCCTCCATAATAGGTGTATCCAGGGAGCTTTGCAAGACAGATAGCACCATGAGGTCCTCCTGACCCCATTTGCCCTCATCTATCACTACAACCTCCTTGCCATCTTCTCCTTGGGTGATTCGTCTTGGTGCTTCACTTGAAGTGATATGCTCCCATACACCTCTTCCTCCAAGGGCTGTTTTAGCCAATCTTGACCATATAAGGTGGTTAACACCTTTCAGAGTAACCGGAATGAGCAAAGGCCTATGTTGCTCCATTCTTCACTTGCTATTGTCCAGCGGATAAAAGAGAGTGCCAAAGGAGAAATTTGAATTTTGAAGACTGGACAAGAGAGAAACCAAGGAGAATCAAGGTATACTCTCTGGAGCTGAAGTGAGAAGGATAGAAAAGAGAGAGCACTTCCGAGGGTTTCAAGAAAACTCGTCAAGAACAAGTCCTATTACCCAGTGGATAAAAGAAAATGCGAGAAGAACTAGAGAAAGTAAACCGAACAAAGGAAAGAGTAAGCTTAGAAAGGTAGATTTGCGGAAGGAAATGGTGTTTTAGGAGCTTTATGGCTCTGATACCATGTTAGAAAATGAAGAACAGAGTGAAGAACAAAAGAGAGAGATCCGGGAGAGAAAGAGAGAGAGATACTCGACAAGAGAGAGAGAGAGTAAAGAAGGATCTGATTTCCTTAATTAATTCTGGTCTGAGGCATACAATATAAATAGAATAAGATTGGTGCAACAAGACAACAAGGAAACAATAAACAAAGGGGGTCTGGCCGAGGACAGTGACCTCTGTGGTCTGGCCGAGGGAAAGGGACAGCTCCCAAACGGTCCACACCCTAAATGGAACATGTGATCTTTCCATTTAAATATTATTCTCGCCTCACACAAGCTCCCAACGGCTCCTTGACTTTCTGAGGTTGATCTAGGCAAGTTTGAACTTCCCTTGTCTTCCAAGGTAAGTTAGGTTGAGCCTTGGTAGCTTGAGATGCAAGTATGTACGGAATGCCTTGTCTTCCAAGCTTATGCATATTTGAATAAACTTCTCTTTATTTCATCCTTTTTATGTCTTTGTGTCAATAGTTAGGATGAAGAAATTATTCCACTTTTAACCGAAGTGATTCTAGTTTACCCTGTTTGGAGATTTGGCAATTTCTTCTTGATACTAATAAAAGCAGAATGAATCACGATGTAAGAAGCTTGATTTGGACTGATTAATCAGTGTAGAATCACCCTGAAGCAGAATCAAGATCATAGGAGTTATGATGAAGAAATTATCCCATTTTTAACCGAAGTGATTCCAGTTTACCCTGTTTGAATATTTGGCAATTTCTTCTTGATACTAATAAAACCATAATGAATCACGATGTAAGAAGCTTGATTTGGACTCATAAATCAGCGTAGAATCACCCTAAAGTTGAATCAAGATCATAGGAGTTATGATGAAGAAGTTATCCCACTTTTAACCGAAGTGATTCCAGTTTACCCTGTTTGGAGATTTGGTAATTTTTTCTTGATTCTAATCAAACCAGAATGAATAACGATGTAAGAATCTTGATGTGGACTTGATGTAACCATGGCCGAGCCAGCTGATCATCAAACAAAGGACAAACCAGGATGGAAGAAAAGTGAGCATACTGAGCTAACACCAGCTGATGTGAGTGTGATTGAGCTAAATGAGCTAAGTTACACTACCTTAGAGCTGAATGAGATGAATGATCTGAACTTGGAGCTGAACCAGCTGAGTGATACTACACAAGGACGAGCTGAGCTGAATGAGAGTGATATTGAAGCTTCCATGGACCTAGCTGGACAAGTGATTTTTGGCCCAAAAAAAAAGAAGTTGGATGAGATTTGTTTCTATCAGCCCAAAAGAAGTTAAAACACAAAGTTAAGGATCCATTATCTCTTCCTGATGAATCAGCCACGAAATTCAAGTCCAAGAAACCATTTGGATGTGTTTTGGATCAAGTTTCCCAAGAAGAAGTATTGCAGCCCATGGAGAGTTCATAACAAATTCATTATGGGTTTGTTTCAAGTCAAATTCGGCCAGCCCTTTGTTCAGTCCATTTCAAGCCCATTCTCACCAAGAATACCAAGAGGGAGTCAGCAAGAAAGTCAAGGTCGTGGTAAGGCAAAGAGGCATTCAACAAAAACATTATTCTGGTCGAAAATCAAGTCTACATTCCTAGTTTCTAAGTTTCTTGTTTTCTGCTCTTGTCTTTTGGTTTCCACATCTTTTGTAACCTATATAAGTGTAGGCACGACCAGAATAATAGACATTCACCTTTTTATCAAAATTCTCTCTAAATCTGTGAATCCTTTGTTCATCCATGAACACTGATTGCCAGGAGTTCATTCTCTGCAAGCAAAACCTGTCTTTGATCGAAAACAGAGTTCATTCTCTTGATCAAGGACACATCTAAAGAAGATCTGATCAGTTCATAGATCATTTCTGAAGATCATCCAATCAATCCATCCATCATCATCAAAACCAACCCAGATCTCTCTCAAAACCATCAGATCTTCCTTCAAAAGTATCAGGGACAAAAGGATCTCCTCACGAGAGATTCATCATTTGGTATCAGAGCAGATTTGAAGGCTCTTGATCTGGGGTTTGATTCTAAAAACTTTTCCACTCCTCTTTGTTTTGGGAATCTGTTTTCTATTCTCTGCAATTTGCTATGCAATTTTTCCAGAAATCTCTTATCTTTCTATCTGTTGAATCTGCAAGAGGGCCAACCAGAATTTAAAAAAAAACAATCAAAAGAAAAGTTGAAGAGAAATCCAACTTGGCTGAGGAGAAATCCAGCCTGGCTGAGGAGAAATCCAGCCCTGGTGGTAAAGCCTCTTGCAAACTAAAATCTTGCAATCTTTCTATCTCTTTCTTCTGTTTTGGGTTTGGGGTTTGTTCTCTGAAGTTTGATCTTTGTTTGTTGCTGAGCTACTGGATTCACAGAGAAAAATCACAGAAAAACTTGAGAAAAACACAAGAGAGAAGTGAGGCTTAGGCTATTTGTTATTGTGTTAATTTTCTTGTTGAGTTTCTGAACAGGAAACCATGGCTGGAGATGTCAGTAAAAGAAAGGAGGAACCAACTGTGACATTGAATAAATTGCAGATGGAAGCAATGATGTCTGAGATAATGAAAAGAATGAAAAAGACTGATTTATTTCCACAGAATCATGCTGATGATTTCTTTGGTAAAGTTTCTCAGGTTCAAAAGGATGCTAAGATCAAAAGGAAGAGCAGGATACCATCTTTTTGTGGCAGAAACGACCCTGAAGGATACTTGGAGTGGGAACAACAAATGGAACTTGTTTTTGATCGCCAAAAGTACTCAGAAAGAAAGAAGGTTAGATTGGCTACAACAGAGTTATGTGGTGATGCCATTCAATGGTGGGATCAGCTTGTTACTACCAGAAGAAGAACAGGAGAAGCACAAGTTGCATCCTGGTTTGAGCTGAAACACTTCATGAAGAAACTGTTGAAATAAAGAAGAGAACAACCAGAGGATAGGAGTTAGTTCATGATCAATGGAGATTTCATCAAGAGAAGCCAATTTGGTTCTGTCCGTACAGACTTGCTCCACAAGCTACCATCTTGACCTATCTTACCTTACAAGGCAAGAAAGGAGTTTGGGGGACTGAATATGGACGTTAGGAACCTCTGAGAAGCCAAGGAAACTTGTTTGAATTTAAATAAGAGAGGCTGGTTTAAAGTAGACAAGAACAAGTCACATGGGTTGCTTTGGAGAAGCTGTACCTGTCACTTTCACTCAAGCAGGCTGTGCCAACCTCTCTCCTGTCCCTTTCTCCTCAACTGGTCGTGCCTCCCCTTGTCCATATCCTCTTGGCCTCTTCCATTTCTCCATTATATTAGTTGTTTAGTCATTCTCTGATTTAGTAATTGTTTATTGTAAGTGATAGTCTATTTAAAGACCTTCACCTTCTCTTGTAACATCTACCAGAATCAATAGACAAGTTTCTCTCACTCTAAACTCGTGGTTCTCTCTCTCTTGCTTGTGTCTAAACAATATTCACAATGTAAGGAGATAAGCATTATGGTTTAGAGGCTGCCTTAACTCTATCTCTCTTAAGGCAGCCTAATACTTGTAAAACTCAGTCTAAACTCTTCTTTATCTCCTCTTAAGCTCTAGATTACTGATTCTAAATCCTCTTCATCTTAGGTACACAAACTCAAAGTGTTGTGTTACTTCAGAAGGATAGATTCAAACTAGGGATTCTTTGCCACACATAATCAGTTTGCTGTCTAGGATCTTGGTTATAGTGTAGGCTATTTAAGAGGATTCAACCACCAGTTGGTTGTGTCTTCCTTTGAATGGTGAGTTCCTGTTGTATGGTTGAAGATGATTCAGTTACAAGTTAACTGAATACTTTCTTGACATGAGACAAACACTCATGAATTCCAACATGGTATCAGAGCCTTGTTGCTCTTCTTTGGGATTAAACTCACCTATTTTCTCTCTGTTTTTAATAAATATTTTCTCTCCCACTCTGATATAGTGTTAGCTTGGTCAGTACTTGTGTTAGTATCTTGAATCAAGCTTGAGGAAGAGAAAGATTTAGAAAATGCTTCACCATTATGCTTTATCCATTGGATAATAGCTTGTTCTTTATGGAGCATCTCTTTGACCAGTGGACAAATTGTTTTGATCCATTGGTTTCTTTGTTGTGTGAGCCATAGAAAACACTTGCTTATGTGTTATTCTGATGGTTCTCTTGTTTCAAGCCCTGGAAAACATCAGTTCATGAGTTATTCTAGTGGCACTTGTCTAAGATCAGTGAGCAAATTAATTGTTCAATGGTCCATTGTGTTTCAGCTACTAAAGCACCAAACTCTTGATGAGTAATGGATGCTCCTGGCTGTTTATGCTTCCGCAAAACTCAAGAAAACAGAGCAAAACTCTGTCCATTAGAACTCTTGAGCAAATTCTCTGTTCTCTATTCTCTCATTCTTCGATTCTCAGGTTACTTTCTCCATAATTCTCCCATTCTCTGGCTACTACTACTCTGGTTACATCATTCTCTACTCTCTACTTATTCTCTGGTTACTTTTACTCTGGTTACTTTCTCCATTCTCACAAACTCTTGTTTAGAATATGCCTAAGGCTGTTAAACTGTCTTGAAGTGAAGCTGTCTTGAAAGAGTTGTCTTGCTTCTACACTTTGGAAAATTGATTGTGTTATTGCCTGAATGCTTAGTCTTGTTGATTAGGATTCAGAGAGTGTTGCTAGGATAGGATCTTAAAGATATCTGTCCATTGCTGTTGTGCTTATTTAAATTGTGTGTCTAAAGATCAGACTTGGTGAAAACCAATGTTCTGGTCCCTTGTTGTCTACTGATGCTTGTCTTAGTGTTGGTTTGACAGATTGCCCATGTTGATCAGAGCCTGCACAAGATGCATATTCCTGACCATGGAGAGATAGTTTGTGAGTAGACCAGGTGGCTTAAGCTCATATCAAGCTTGTCTCCTCCCCTATACTCGGATTCAAGCTTGAGGGGGGCTGTAAATGCGCTTCCATGGCCTGTCTAGAAGCCATTGCAAGAAGAATTCAACAAGGACAACAACAACTTGGAGTTAGAACAGTTACCTTCTGGTTGGAAAGCTATAGATCAGCTTCTACATGGAGTTAGAACAGTTACCTTCAGTGGGGAAGCTATGGATCAGCCCAAGGCATGGAGATAGAACAGTTACCTTCTGGTTGGCAAGCTATGTATCAGCTTCTACATGAAGTTAGAACAGATACCTTCAGTTGGGAAGCTATGAATCAGCCCATAGCATGTGTGCTTGTACCTGGTTGATGAAACTTCAAGTTAAGAGGGCAGTGGTCTCAAGGCATTGCGATCATCATTGGCTCTCATCTTCCAAGCTTGACCACATACTCTTATTCTCAGGTCAAGCTTGAGGAGGGGTGTTAAATGAGAAGCCAATGTCCATTCTTTCAGAAACTTATGCAAGGGAAGTACCTAAATCTATACTTATGCTTATGATTGACTAGGTTTGCCCCTTGAGAATTGATGCAAGTGTGTGTGCATTGTTTAAATCAGGTACTTGGACCTCATGAGAAGAGTCTGGTCGTGGATCAAACCCCTTGATGATGGCTGGATGTCAGAAGAAAGGGGGAGACAAAGAACCAGCCACATGGAGTGTTCCAAGCAGTTTTGAGTGTGAAGCAAGTAAGGCATTGGTGCCTGCTTACCATTGAAGAAAGGCCATGATCCAGGGTTTATGAGTCCATAAAATAGATCATAAGACTCATAAACCCACTGGCCAATCCCTAGGCTGAGGGTAGTTGCACTCTTTTTCCCTAAGTGATGGTTTTATCCCATGAGGTTTTCTACACTTCGGTTTTTAATGAGGCAAGTACTTTCAGTTTCAAGCTTGCCCAAGGATCTCCTATGGTCAAGCTTGAGGGGGAGTGTTGAAATAAAGAAGAGAACAACCAGAGGATAGGAGTTAGTTCATGATCAATGGAGATTTCATCAAGAGAAGCCAATTTGGTTCTGTCCGTACAGACTTGCTCCACAAGCTACCATCTTGACCTATCTTACCTTACAAGGCAAGAAAGGAGTTTGGGGGACTGAATATGGACGTTAGGAACCTCTGAGAAGCCAAGGAAACTTGTTTGAATTTAAATAAGAGAGGCTGGTTTAAAGTAGACAAGAACAAGTCACATGGGTTGCTTTGGAGAAGCTGTACCTGTCACTTTCACTCAAGCAGGCTGTGCCAACCTCTCTCCTGTCCCTTTCTCCTCAACTGGTCGTGCCTCCCCTTGTCCATATCCTCTTGGCCTCTTCCATTTCTCCATTATATTAGTTGTTTAGTCATTCTCTGATTTAGTAATTGTTTATTGTAAGTGATAGTCTATTTAAAGACCTTCACCTTCTCTTGTAACATCTACCAGAATCAATAGACAAGTTTCTCTCACTCTAAACTCGTGGTTCTCTCTCTCTTGCTTGTGTCTAAACAATATTCACAATGTAAGGAGATAAGCATTATGGTTTAGAGGCTGCCTTAACTCTATCTCTCTTAAGGCAGCCTAATACTTGTAAAACTCAGTCTAAACTCTTCTTTATCTCCTCTTAAGCTCTAGATTACTGATTCTAAATCCTCTTCATCTTAGGTACACAAACTCAAAGTGTTGTGTTACTTCAGAAGGATAGATTCAAACTAGGGATTCTTTGCCACACATAATCAGTTTGCTGTCTAGGATCTTGGTTATAGTGTAGGCTATTTAAGAGGATTCAACCACCAGTTGGTTGTGTCTTCCTTTGAATGGTGAGTTCCTGTTGTATGGTTGAAGATGATTCAGTTACAAGTTAACTGAATACTTTCTTGACATGAGACAAACACTCATGAATTCCAACAGAAACACTTTGTTTCTTGTAACAACAACATAAAACAACTAAGACACGTCAAAGAGGAGACAAGAACTTGCCATGATCATGATCACCCAATAAGGTGTCAGTCACATAAGCAAAGAAGGCCAGACCCACGTCCTCTCTCAAGATTCAGTGATCCACTGTGTTCTAAGAAGGTATCAGCTATCCAAAAGCTAAAAACAAAGCCATCTAAGGTAAGTAAAGAACCTGAGACAGAAAATGAGTTTTCAGTTTTCTCTTTTCTCTTCTCAAACTAAACTTGTTATCAGTAGTGCTTCTGATAAACTAATTTGTTTTGAACCGGTGCAACCGAGTAGTCTTGTTTCAGTATTTCAGGTCTTAGAAGAAAACCCAGCAGAAGAAGCACAAAAGAGTTCACCACCAGAAGAAGAGTTGGAGCAGCCAAACAACATTGAAGCAGAAAAGGATGCTAAGTCATTCTCTTTGGACTCTCAAGAGCATTGTAAGGATCTTGATATGGTCAAATCTCTGCCTGAAATGTTTGTTATGGTTAGTTCCAGTGATGTAAAACGTTTTGGTCTGGAAAAAATAAAAGAATTTTGTGTTCCAAACTCTGTTTTTGATAACATGATTAATTTTTTTAAAGTGTTTGAACCTGATAAAATCTCTGATCAAAAACGTTTTCAGTGTGTTAGTGACATCAATTTTGATCATGTTTTGAGTCTTGAGCAGTTTATGAAACATTACAGAAGTTGTGAGCACCTTGAAAAGACATTAGAGCTTGTCTTGCAACAACCTGATTTCTGTTTCAGAAAACCTTGTGATTCATTTGCTTGTTTTAAAGATAATGGCTTTGATCTGAGTTTTTCTAGGCATGAACTTGTCACTGATGATTTGTCTGCATTTGGTTTTGCTTTGAACGAACCTAGAAAGTTGCAGGAACATAAATCACTTAAGGCTGAAACTGAATTTGTTTATGATTCTGTTTTGAAACCTGTTCATTCTTGTTCTGAAACTGATAAATCCTGGTTTGTTATGGGATCATGCTTGCAGATTGATGTAGTCTTGAGCTTTGATGATATATTAGTGTACAACACATTCTTTGAAATTTATGCTAAACCTGTGGGACATGTGCTAAATGATTATGATCTTGAACTTAAACATTTGTGTTCTGAATCTGATCAAGTTGGGCACGTTTTTTAGATATGATCCATGGTATTTCTTGCCTTGGAAACATTCTGGTGTACAACACTTACTTTGATATGCATCATCAAGGTCTGAAACGTTTGCATGATCAAGGAAAAGAAAGTTTGGGTTTTGATCTGAACAAGGGCATGTCTTGCACTGATTATTCTGGATATCTAGCCTCTGTTTTCAGTGTCCAGGATAAACATGATCAGTCTCAAATGAGTGCAATGTATGAGAGCAGAGGTCATGCTTATCAGCCTGAGATTTGGAGATGGAAGTACTTGAGGAAAATGGCTTCAAAACTCCAAGGAAGTTTCTCTCGAAAACTTTATTTTGATGTTGCTTTCATGCTTATTTTCTTGATCATTTGTCTTGTGTTTAACTTGTTTCCTTTTGATGTAGGAGATACAGATTTGAGGACAAATCCTTTTAAAGGAGGAGGGGATGATGTAACCATGGCCGAGCCAGCTGATCATCAAACAAAGGACAAACCAGGATGGAAGAAAAGTGAGCATACTGAGCTAACACCAGCTGATGTGAGTGTGATTGAGCTAAATGAGCTGGATGAGCTAATTTACACTACCTTAGAGCTGAATGATCTGAACTTGGAGCTGAACCAGCTGAGTGACACTACACAAGGACGAGCTGGGCTGAATGAGAGTGATACTGAAGCTTCCATGGACCTAGCTGGACAAGTGATTTTTGGCCCCAAAAAAAAGAAGTTGGATCAGATTTGTTTCTATCAGCCCAAAAGAAGTTCAAACACAAAGTTAAGGATCCATTATCTCTTTCTGATGAATCAGCCACGAAATTCAAGTCCAAGAAACCATTTGGATGTGTTTTGGATCAAGTTTCCCAAGAAGAAGTATTGCAGCCCATGGAGAGTTCATAACAAATTCATTATGGGTTTGTTTCAAGCCAAATTCGGCCAGCCCTTTGTTCAGTCCATTTCAAGCCCATTCTCACCAAGAATACCAAGAGGGAGTCAGCAAGAAAGTCAAAGTCGTGGTCAGGCAAAGAGACATTCAACAAAAACCTTATTCTGGTCCAAAATCAAGTCTACATTCCTAGTTTCTAAGTTTCTTGTTTTCTGCACTTGTCTTTTGGTTTCCACATCTTTTGTAACCTATATAAGTGTAGGCACGACCAGAATAATAGACATTCACCTTTTTATCAAAATTCTCTCTAAATCTGTGAATCCTTTGTTCATCCATGAACACTGATTGCTAGGAGTTCATTCTCTGCAAGCAAAACCTGTCTTTGATCGAAAACAGAGTTCATTCTCTTGATCAAGGACACATCTAAAGAAGATCTGATCAGTTCATAGATCATTTCTGAAGATCATCCAATCAATCCATCCATCATCATCAAAACCAACCCAGATCTCTCTCAAAACCATCAGATCTTCCTTCAAAAGTATCAGGGACAAAAGGATCTCCTCACCAGAGATTCATCAGGACTCATAAATCAGTGGATCATCACCCCGAAGTTGAATCAATATCATAGGAGTTATGATGAAGAAGTTATCCCACTTTTAACCGAAGTGATTCCAATTTCTCATGTTTGGAGTTTGGCAATTTCTTCTTGATACTAATAAAACCAGAATGAATCACGATGTAAGAAGCTTGATTTGGACTCATAAATCATTGTAGAATCACCCTAAAGTTGAACCAAGATCATAAGAGTTATGATGAAGAAGTTATCCCACTTTTAACCGAAGTGATTCTAGTTTACCCTATTTGGAGATTTGGCAATTTTTTCTTGATACTAATAAAACCAGAATGAATCACAATGTAAGAAGCTTGATTTGGACTCATAAATCAGTGGATAATCACTCTGAAGTTGAATCAATATCATAGGAGTTATGATGAAGAAGTTATCCCACTTTTAACCGAAATGATTCCAGTTTACCCTTTTTGGAGATTTGGCAATTTCTTCTTGATTCTAAGCAAACCAGAATGAATAAAGATGTAAGAAGCTTTATTTGGACTCATAAATCAGTGCAGAGTCAACCTGAAGTAGAATCAAGATCATAGGAATTATGATGAAGAAGTTATCCCATTTCTAACCGAAGTGATTCCAATTTACCATGTTCGGAGATTTGGAAATTTCTTCTTGATACTAACAAAACCAGAATGAATCACGATGTAAGAAGCTTGATTTGGACTCATTAACCAGTGTAGTATCACCCTGAAGTAGAATCAAGATCATAGGAGTTATGTTGAAGAAGTTATCCCACTTTTAACCGAAGTGATTCCAGTTTACCCTTTTTGGAGTATTGGCAATTTCTTCTTGAAACTAATAAAACGAGAATGAATCACGATGTAAGAAGCTTGATTTGGACTCATTAATCAGTGTAGAATCACCATGAAGTTGAATCAAGATCATAGGAGTTATGATGAAGAAGTTATCCGACTTTTAACCGAAGTGATTCCAGTTTACCCTGTTTGGAGATTTGTCAATTTCTTCTTGACTCTAATCAAACCAGAATGAATAACGATGTAAGAATCTTGATGTGGACTCATAAATCAGTGGATTATCACCCCGAAGTTGAATCAATATCATAGGAGTTATGATGAAGAAGTTATCCCACTTTTAACCGAAGTGATTCCAGTTTACCATGTTTGGAGATTTGGCAATTTCTTCTTGTGAGCATGAAGCAATAAACAAGACAAGAGGATGTAGTGTTGACATGTATTGACAAAGTATATAATCAAATAAGAAGAAGAAAGGATCCGGAAACAAGTGAAGGAGAAGCAGAGTTGAACTTGCTTGAGTTACAAGTATGTCCGTACAATACTTGACTCATATGGCACCTCAGCTCAACCTAACGTGTCTTAGGAGGCAAGGCAAGTTCAAACTCGCCCTCTGTTCATGCCAGAAGAAAGAAGAGACCGTTGGAGATATTTAGAGGCAAGAAAGGATGATTCAAATTGGAAAGATCACATGTTCCTCTTAAGGGTTGAACCGTTGAGGACATGTCACTTTCTTGCCTTGATCAGACCACCTCCCTCGAGCAGAGTCCTTTAGTTTATTCTTTTATGTACTTAGGCAAGCTTATTTTATTCATTCTCTGTATAGGCAACTTGCCTATTTATGCTTGTAACCGGTTCACATTTCAATCTAAGGAAAACAAGTCCTTCTTCACTCTCTCTCTTAGTTTCGAGTATCACTCTCTCTCTCTCTCTCGAGTTTACTTTCTTTCTCTCTGGTTCTTCACTCTGTTCTTCATTTTCTAACATGGTATCAGAGCTTAAACGCTCTTGAGCACCTAATTTCTTCCGCAAATCTTCATTACTTCACTTGCTCTTTCACTTAATCGGTTTACTTTTTCAAAAATCTCTCACAAATCCTATTGTCCACCGGATAATAGTATTGCTCTTACTGAGTTCTTTCTCTGGTTCTTGGTTGTTCTCACTCTCTTCTGTCCAACTTATCTCTTTCTAAGGCAGAAACCTGTTCACCATATTGTTATCTCTAAACTAAACATCCGGAGCTTCAATTTCTTTTGGGTACATCCTTTTACCCGCTGGACAAAAGCAAAGAGAAGATGGAGCAACACAAGCCAGTGATGATTCCGGTCACTTTGAAAGGTGCAAACTACCTCATCTGGTCTAGATTGGCCAAGACAGCCCTTGGGGGAAGGGGTCTATGGGAGCATATCACCTCAGGAGAAGCCCCAAGACAGATTACTCAACGGGAAGATGGCAAGGAGGTTGTAGTGGTAGATGAAAGCAAATGGGGTCAGGAGGACCTTATGGTGCTGTCTATCTTGCAAAGCTCACTTGACACACCTATCATGGAGGCATACTCACATTGTGAAACCGCAAAACAACTGTGGGACACTCTACTCAAGGTTTATGGCAACACTTCAAACCTAACCAGAATCTTTGAAGTGAAGCGAGCCATAAACAACTTGCAACAAGAAGAAATGGACTTCACCAAACACCTTGGGAAGTACAGTCAGCTATGGGCAGAGCTAGAAGTGTTGAGACCTAGCACAACTGACCTCAATGTCATTGAAGAAAGGCGTGAGCAAGACAAGATCTTTGGGTTGCTTCTCACCCTTAATCAAAACTTTAATGATGTAATCAAACACATCTTGAGGGCTAAGGAACTACCAAGTATGGATGATGTGTGTGCCCAGCTTCACAAGGAGCTAGGGTCAGAAGGTTTATTTGGGGGTAAAGGAGAACTATCCATGGCCAACAAGGTAGAGAAGGTAGAAACCGGCTCAGCTCACAAGGCATACTACAAACCAAATGAGAAAAGAGTGACTTGTGAGCATTGCAAAAGGCAAGGACACTCTAGAACCAATTGCTGGCTACTTCACCCTCATCTTAGACCACCCAAACACACCTCAGCAGCTAGAGCCCATGAAGCAAGAGGTCAGGAGGCACACCACAACCATGGAGCTGCACGCATTGGAGAGGATGGACGTGCTATGGTCTCTACAACTCATGTCATGGGTTCAACCTCTCAGGCAACGTCTCAGCCACCTTCTGGTGACACTCTTATCACCAAGTCAGACATTGAAGCCCTCATAAAGGCTCTCAATGCAAACTCTGGTAACATAAATAGTAATGCTTTAAATTCTGTCCAAAATACTTTAAGCACTACTAGACCTTTGATCATTGATTCAGGAGCCTCTCATCATATGATTAGGGATGCTAAGTTAATTAATGATGTCAAACCGGCCTTAGGTAGTGTTGTCATTGCAAATGGGGATAAGATTCCCATTGAGGGCATAGGAAATCTGAAACTGTTTGATAAGGAGTCTCAAGCTTTTTACATGCCTCAGTTTACATCTAACTTATTATCTGTCAAGAGAGCCACTAATGACCTCAATTGCAATGTTATTTTCAGTCCTAATGAGGTTTGCTTTCAGGATATTAAAACTAGCAAGATGCTGGGCAAAGGTGTAAGCAAAGGAGAGCTCTATTTACTTGAAGACACCAAGCTTAGATCAAATTTAACTACTGCTTTGAATTCTGCTTCTGCGTTTAATACTACTTCTACTTTAGCTAGTGATGTTTTATGGCATGCTAGATTAGGTCATCCTCACCCTCGTGCCTTAGGATTGATGTTACCTAATCTCTCTCTTAAAAATGAAAGTTGTGAGGCTTGTATTCTTGGTAAACATTGCAAGTCGGTTTTTCCTCAATCTATGACTATCTATGAGAAGTGTTTTGATTTAGTGCATTCTGATGTGTGGACTGCACCATGTGTGTCTAGAGAAAATCACAAGTACTTTGTTACATTCATAGATGAAAAATCGAAATACACATGGCTGACCTTGATACCAACTAAAGATAGAGTTTTAGAAGCATTCATCAACTTTCAAAACTATGTATCTAACCATTTCAATTCTAAGATCAAAATTTTTAGGTCTGATAATGGTGGAGAATACACAAGTCAAGCCTTTAAACATCACTTAGCTAAGCATGGCATTATCCACCAAACAAGCTGCCCATATACTCCACAACAAAATGGAGTTGCTGAAAGGAAGAATCGCCATCTTATGGAAGTGGCAAGGAGCATGATGTTTCACACCAATGTCCCTAAAAGATTTTGGGGTGATGCTGTGGTCTCAGCTTGCTATCTCATCAATAGAATACCCACCAAAGTCCTCCAAAATGTCTCACCCTTTCAGGTATTAAACAAAATCAAACCTCCAATAGATCATTTGCGTGTGTTTGGTTGTGTTTGCTATGTCTTAATACCAGGGGAGCAACGCAATAAACTAGAAGCCAAGAGTGTCAAGGCCATGTTCATTGGCTATTCTCACACGCAGAAAGGGTATAAGTGTTACTCACCAGACACCAGGAAGGTCTTAGTCTCAAGGGATGTTAAGTTTGTGGAATCAAAAGGGTACTATGATGAGAAGAATTGGGATAGCCTCAAAGACCTCTCCCATGGCCCCTCTGATAGAGCAAACAACTTGAGGACTATCTTGGAAATCTTAGGGGTCACCAACTCTCAGTGTAATGGTGGACCATCTCCTGCTTCCCCAACACCAGGACCAACCATGGCTTCCACTCCTGAGGCTACTCCACCAACTGATGCAGATATCCACCTTGATCCTGAGGGGGGCAGTGAGTCTGAATCACAACAACACCCACCAGAAAGAGATTCAGAATCACATGATCAAGATGGAATACATGAGGCAGAGTCTGAACAGTCTAGTGAAGATCCAGAAGAAGAAGAGGCAGTGGAACCGGTTATAGAAGCAGAGCAGCAAATCCAACCATTGAGAAGAAGTACCAGGGTGAGAAAGGATCCAGCTAATTGGATCAACACCAGAGTGTACTTCAATAGTAATGCAGTTGCTCATCCCACACAAGCAACATGTTCTTTGGCGCATTATCCTCAAGAACATGCAGTCTTTATGGGTCAACTTGATCAAGAATATATACCAAGGACCTATGAAGAGGCAATAGAGGATGATGGGTGGAGAGAGTCTGTTGGTGCTGAAACTAAAGCAATGATAGACAATGATACTTGGTATGAATCTGAACTTCCAAAAGGCAAGAAGGCAGTGACAAGCAGATGGATATTCACCATTAAGTACCTAGCCAATGGGAAACCAGAAAGGAAGAAGACCAGATTGGTTGCAAGAGGTTTCACTCAAACATATGGAGAAGACTACAATGATACCTTTGCACCAGTGGCCAAGTTACACACAATAAGGATTATATTGTCTATAGCAGTGAACCTGGAATGGGATCTCTGGCAAATGGATGTCAAGAATGCTTTTCTACAAGGAGAGCTAGAGGATGAAGTCTATATCTGTCCACCACCTGGTTTAGAGCATCTAGTCAAGCCAGGAAATGTCCTAAGACTCAAGAAGGCAATCTATGGGCTAAAGCAGTCTCCTAGAGCTTGGTATCACAAGCTAAGTACCACCTTAAATGGAAGAGGGTTCAGGAAGTCAGAGGCAGATCATACACTCTTCACCCTCACAAGCCAAGAAGGAATTGTGGTTATCCTCATCTATGTTGATGATATAATCATCACTGGAAACAACAAGGAAGGTATCATCTCTACTAAGTCTTTCCTTAAATCTACATTTGATATCAAAGATTTGGGAGAGTTAAAGTACTTCCTAGGGATTGAGATATGCCGCTCTAAAGAGGGGCTCCATTTATCCCAAAGGAAGTACACACTTGATCTGTTGAATGAGGCAGGCACTCTTGGAGGAAGAATAGCCAAAACTCCACTAGAAGATGGATACAAAGTCTTGCGTGAGGGGGAGTTTGAAGATGAGCCATTTGAGGATGCCAAGCTATATAGGAGAATGGTTGGGAAACTGATCTATCTTACCATCACACGGCCAGACATTTGCTTTGCTGTTAACCAGATCAGTCAACATATGCAAGCTCCTAAGATTCATCATTGGAACATGGTGGATAGGGTCCTAAGGTACTTGAGAGAAGCTCCGGGTCAAGGAGTCTGGATGGGATGCAACAAGAGCACAGAGATTGTAGGCTACTGTGATGCTGATTGGGCTGGTGATAGAATAGACAGGAGATCCACATCAGGCTATTGTACATTCATTGGAGGCAACTTAGTAACTTGGAAGAGCAAGAAGCAAAAGGTGGTGTCATGCTCAAGTGCTGAAGCAGAATATAGGGCAATGAGGAAGTTGACAAGTGAGCTCATTTGGATCAGGAATCTACTCCTAGACTTGGGCATTGAAACCACTACTCCTATCACTATGCATTGTGATAATCAGGCTGCCATACACATAGCATCAAACTCGGTGTTCCATGAAAGAACAAAGCACATTGAAGTGGATTGTCATAAAGTAAGGCAAGCTGTGGAACAGAAGATCATCCTACCTTGCTATACCAGAAGTGAAGATCAACTAGCAGATATCTTTACCAAGGGGGCAAGCACTAAAGTCTGTGAGTTCATACACCCAAGGTTGGGGCTCATAGACTTATCCAGATCATGATCCCCTTAGCCATGAAGCATCTACTCTTTTTCCTTGTGTGTTTTTATCCCAGTGGGTTTTACACACAAAGGTTTTAATGAAGGATGTATTCATGGTCTCCAAGCTTAACCATGCTGTATGGCTAAGCTTGAGGGGGAGTATTGACAAAGAGAATAAATAAACAAGAGGAAGGGAGGATCAGGAATCACTTGTGTAATTGAAGATGATGAAGATCCGAGCTTACTTGAAATGCAAGCATGTCCGTACAACACTTGCATCACAAGTCACCCTAGCCAAACCTAACGTGTCTTCAGAGTCAAGGCAAGTTTAAACTTACCTTGGTCGACATCAGAAAGAAGAGAAGACCGTTGGAGATATTGTGGGACAAGAAGAATGATTAAAATAAGCAAGGTCACCTGTTCCATTTAAGCTCCCATCCGTTGGAGACAAGTCACTTTCAGTGCCTTGTGCAGACCATCCTCGAGCAGAACCCTTTTGTTTATTCATTTGTGTACTTAGGCATGTTTAGTTTATTCATTTCTCTGTATAGGCAACTTGCCTATTTAAACTTGTAACCTATTCTCAATTCAATCTAAGGAAACAAGTCCTTCTTCACTCTCTCTCTTGGTTTCGATTATCTCTCTCTCTCTCTCTCTCTCGATTTTACTTTCTTTCTCTCTGGTTCTTCACTCTGTTCTTCATTTTCTAACATTCCACTCATCTCCTTCTTTCATCCTAATATGATGATAGCCACTTTTCAAATCAACTTTTGAAAACACACAAGAGCCATGTAGCTCGTCTAACATATCATCAAGTCTAGGGATAGGATGTCTGTACTTTACAGTGATGTTGTTGATGGCTCTGCAATCTACACACATGCGCCAGCTTCCATCCTTTTTAGGCACAAGGAGCACTGGTACAGCACAAGGACTCATGCTCTCTCTGATGTGTCCTTTCTGCATCAGCTCATCAACTTGTCTTTGAAGTTCTTTGGTTTCATCTGGATTGGTTCTGTAAGCTGGTCTGTTTGGGAGAGAGGCGCCTGGAACCAAGTCAATCTGGTGTTCAATCCCACGAATAGGTGGCAATCCTACTGGAGCTTCATTTGGGAAGACATCACTGAATTCCTGCAAGATAAACTCAAGCTCACTCGGTAGTTCCGGTGCAAGGTCAGAAGAAATCATTAGTGCTCCCTTGAAGATAAACAATAACATAGTTTGGTCCAAGTGCACTGCTTTCCTTATATCACTAGCTTTAGCAGTAAGGAGAATGCCTTTTGTTTCCTGGTTAGTAGGCACTTTTGACTTGTCTTTTGCCTCCTTTCTTTTGAGTTTGAGTTGAACTTGGTCATGGTGAACCTCCTGTGGAGACAAAGGAGCCAAGACAATCTTTTTATCTATGTGGTTGAAGGAGTGGCGATTTGTGAACCCGTCATGAATGACTTTCTTGTCATACTGCCAAGGCCTCCCAAGAAGTATATGGCTTGAGTCCATGGGAAGGACATCACAAACAATCTCATCTTGGTATCTTCCAATGGTTATAGGCACGACTTGTTCAGTAACTTTTAGCTCGCCATCCTCATTAAGCCATTGGAGCAAGTAAGGCTTAGGGTGTTTTCCAGTCCTCAATCCCAGCTTTTCTACAAGAGTTTCACTAGCAACGTTAGTGCAACTCCCACCATCTATAATCAAGCTACAAACCTTATCATGAATATTGCAACGAGTATGAAAGAGATTCTCCCTTTGGTCATGTTCTTCTGGTTTGGATTGAACTTTCAGGGACCTTCTTGTTACTAGCAGCTCTCCATGGACCGGGTAGTCTATTCCTTCATCTTCAGTTGCATTAGTTTTCTCATCTTCTGATACCAACTCGCCATTCTCCAAAAGGATCATCACCTTCTTGTTAGTACACTCATTGGCATAATGTCCAAAGCCATGGCACTTAAAACACTTGACATCTCTGGTTCTTGCAGCTGGGCCTCTTCCTTTGTCATCACGCTGATAGCTCTTAGTTTCTTCCTTGGGCTTAGCTAAGACCTTGTCCTCCTTGTATGATCTGAAATTGTTTCCATAGGTGGCTTTAGGAGTGTTCCTTCTTTTCAGTTGCTGCTCAATAAGTATAGCCTTGTGGAGAAGCTCATAGATGTCTGCATACTCCTGCATCTCCAAACGGTCCTGAATGTCACGGTTAAGTCCAGCCTGGAAACGAGCCATTGTTGCATCTGAAACTTCATCTA
The DNA here is from genome assembly GCA_905132885.1 of Moricandia moricandioides. Classification (NCBI taxonomy): domain Eukaryota; kingdom Viridiplantae; phylum Streptophyta; class Magnoliopsida; order Brassicales; family Brassicaceae; genus Moricandia; species Moricandia moricandioides. Next base: position 142,947 of record CAJHQQ010000426.1, read on the forward strand.
CAGCAACTTTGATCATAAGGATCTCCATTTCCTGATAATAATCTTCAACACTCTTGCTGCCTTGAGTGAGCCTCCTTAGCTTTTGATGAACCTCTCTATTGTAGTGACTAGGAACAAATCGTCTCTTCATGATAGTTTTGAGTTCATACCAGGAAGCTACTTGTGGTTCTCCTGTCCTGCGCCTGGTTGTGACAGTCTGATCCCACCAATGCAGCGCATATCCATCAAATTCAGTAACAGCAAGCCTCACTTTCTTTGGTTCTGAGTAGTTTTGACAATCAAACACCAACTCAATCTTCTTCTCCCACTCCAAGTAGGCATCCGGATCATTCTTACCACAGAAAGGTGGTATCCTGAGCTTGAGATTGCCAAGACTATCATCAAGTTGTTCTCTGGGAGCGCGCTGAACATGGGTTCTGGTGTGAGATGCTGCTCTCACTGATTTTACTTCATCTGAACTTCTCCCAGACGATGAGTAGTTGTCCTCAGTTCCTGCTGTGGCCACTCTCTTGCCTCTCCTCTTCTCTCTGGCTGCTTTCCTAACCTGTGAAGAAGTACCCAAGATATCATCAGTTGGTTGTTTCTGAAAGTCAAACTTTTGTTAAACTCTTTCATCATGTAAGACATCATAGCCTCCATCTGTAATTTATCAAGTTTAGGGGCGGATATGTCTTCTTCTCTGCTACCATCAGACATTGTTTCCTGTTACAATCTTAACAAGGAAAATGAGTACAACAAAGTATAGCCGAAGCCTCACTTCTCTCAAGTGTTTCTCTCAAGTTTTTGTGGTGATATATCTCTGTGAATCCAACAGTTCAGCAACAGAACAAAGATCAAACTTTTAGAGTAAAATCCCCACCCCAAAGAGAAGAAAAGATAGATAGATTGCAAGATTTTTGGTTGCAAGGAGCTTTACCACCAGAGACTGGATTTCTCTTCAGTCTGGCTGGATTTCTCTTCAGCCTATTGGTACTCTGATCGTTTTTCTTTTTCTTTTATACTGGTTGGCCCCCTTGCAGTTTTACAGATAGAAAGAAAAGAGAAACAGAGAATTTGATCGAAATAAGGTTCCCAAAAGAGAGAGAAGAAGAATTCGAAATCAAACCCTAAATCAGAAGCCCTCAATCTGCTCTGATACCACTTAATGAAACCCTTGGTGTTTCTGATCCCTTTTCATTTGATCTGAGGGTGATTCTGGTTTGAACTCTTGAATGGAAAATTGGGATGATTGGTTCCCTTGATAAAACAGAACAATGATCAATGGATTGTGGAAGAAGGTAGTGATGAGGATGATTCTTCAGTGAGAGATCGATGGAGAGATCAAACACTTGTATAGAATTGCCTATGATCGAGCAGGTCACCGCTCAGACGTGATCAATAGGCAAGATGCAGAGGATTTGACTCCTAAGCAATCGATGTTCAGAGGCTGAACAAAGGATTCACAAGCTTTTAGAGAGATTTTGTTAAAAAGAGTGAATGATCTTATTGAAATTGAAACATGAGTTTATGTAGAACAAAGAGCACGCCAAGATATTTATTGGGAACTAAACAAGACTTTCCAAATTGTAGAGAACAAGAAAGACTAAGGGAAAACTATGCAGGACCGAAGACTGAGTAGTTGAAGAGCTTGGTTTGGTTCTGGTCTTGTTCTTCCATCGAATTTGGGTCTGGTTTGATGTAAACCATTCCAACAATGGCTTTCTCCATTCTTCTGGTTTGTGATTGAGTGATAGGGCCTTTAGAGAGGTTGAATGGGTCCTTAGCTTGGAAAGAGAAAACAGATCCTGATCCATCAAGGTTTTGGGTTGAAGTTGCATCTCTTTGGGCTGAAGAGGACACATCTTTTCCTTTAGCAAGTTTGGGCCAATTTCCTTCAGTTCCAGCTAGGTCCATCTCGCCTAGAGTGTTCAGCTCATCTTGTTCCCCATCAGTATCACTCAGCTGGTTCAGCACGTTTGTCTCCTCTTCAGTGTCACTGAGCTGGTTCAGCTCACTCTGCTCCAAGACAGCTGCTGGTTCAAGCTCGGTTACATCATTTGGTGTATGATTCCATGTGTGGTAAGATGTTGTTTGAAGGCTGTGCTAGTGTATTCACCACCATTATCTGATCTAAGAATCTTTATCTTAACATTGAAATGGTTAGTGATATAGTTCTGAAAATTTTTAAATGCTTCTAGCACCCTATCTTTTGATTGCAACAAGGTAATCCATGTGTACTTAGATTTCTCATCTATAAATGTCACAAAGTATCTATGTTGTTCTCTAGATGCACATGGGGCAGTCCACACATCAGAATGTATTAAATCAAAGCAGTGATCATAGATAGTTTTTGATTTAGGAAACACACTTCTACAATGTTTTCCTAGAATACAAGCCTCATAATCACTTTTAAACGAAATACTAGGCAACAGGATGTTTAAGGCTCTAGAATGAGGATGTCCTAATCTAGCATGCCACAATAAAACCAGAATGAATCATGAGATTTGGCAATTTCTTCTTGATACTAATAAAACCAGAATGAATCACGATTTAAGAAGCTTGATTTGGACCCATAAATCAGTGCAGAATCATCCTGAAGTTGAATCAATATCATTGGAGTTATGATGAAGAAGTTATCCCACTTTTAACCGAAGTGATCCCAGATTGCCCTGTTTTGAGATTTGGCAATTTCTTCTTGATACTAATAAAACCAGAATGAATCACGATGTAAGATGCTTGATTTGGACTCATTAATCAGTGTAGAATCACCCTGAAGTTGAATCAAGATCATAAGAGTTATGATGAAGAAGTTATCCCACTTTTAACCGAAGTGATTCCAGTTTACCCTGTTTGGAGATTTAACAATTTCTTCTTGATGCAAATAAAACCAGAATGAATCAAGATGTAAGAAGCTTGTTTTGGACTCATAAATCAGTTTAGAATCACCCTGAAGTTGAATCAAGATCATAGGAGTTATGATGAAGAAGTTATTCCACTTTTAACCAAAGTGATTCCAGTTTACCCTGTTTGGAGATTTGGTAATTTCTTCTTGATTCTAATCAAACCAGAATGAATCACGATGTAAGAAGCTTGATTTGGACTCATAAATCAGTGTAGAATCATCCTGAAGTTGAATCAATATCATTGGAGTTATGATGAAGAAGTTATTCAACTTTTAACCGAAGTGATCCCAGTTTGCCCTATTTGGAAATTTGACAATTTGTTCTTCATACAAATAAAACCAGAATAAATCACGATGTAAGAAGCTTGATTTGGAATCAGTAATCAGTGTAGAATCACCCTGAAGTTGAATCAAGATCGTAGGAGTTATGATGAAAAAGTTTTCCCACTATTAACCGAAGTGACTCCAATTTACCTTGTTTGGAGATTTGGCAATTTCTTCTTGATTCTAATCAATCCAGAATGAATCAAGATGTAAGAATCTTGATTTGGAATCATCAATCAGTGCAGAATCATCCTGAAGTGGAATCAATATCATTGGACTTATGATGAAGAAGTTATTCCACTTTTAACCGAAGTGATTCCAGTTTACCATGTTTTGGAGATTTGGCAATTTCTTCTTGATTCTAATCAAACCAGAATGAATCACAATGTAAGAAGATTGATTTTTACTCATAAATGTATGTATAATCATCCTGAAGTTGAATCAATATCATAGGAGTTATGATGAAGAAGTTATCCCACTTTTAACCGAAGTGATTCAAGTATGTCTTGTTTGGAGATTTGGTAATTTATTCTTGATACTAATAAAACCATGATGAATCACGATGTAAGAAGCTTGATTTGGTCTCATTAATCAGTGTACAATCACCATGAAGTTGAATCAAGATCATAGGAGTTATGATGAAGAAATTATCCCAATTTTAATCGAAGTTATTCCAGTTTACCCTGTTTGGAGATTTGGCAATTTCTTCTTGATACAAATAAAACCAGAATGAATCACGATGTAAGAAGCTTGATTTGACTCATAAATCAGTGTAGAATCACCCTGAATTTGAATCAAGATCATAGGAGTTATGATGAAGAAATTACCCCACTTTTAACCGAAGTGACTCCACTTTACCCTGTTTGGAGAATTGACAATTTCTTCTTGATTCTTATCAAACCAGAATGAATGAAGATGTAAGAAGCTTGATTTGGACTCATAAATCAGTGTACAATCATCCTGAAGTTGAATTAATATCATTTGAGTTATGATGAAGAAGTTATCCCACTTTTAACCGAAGTGATCATAGATTGCACTGTTTTGAGATTTGGGAATTTCTTCTTGATACTAATAAAACCAGAATGAATCACGATGTAAGATGCTTGATTTGGACTCATAAATATGTGTAGAATTACCCTGAAGTTTAATCAACATCATAGGAGTTATGATGAAGATGTTATTCCACTTTTCACCGAAGTGATTCCAGTTTACCCTGTTTGGAGATTTCGCAATTTCTTCTTGATTCTAATCAAACCAGAATGAATCAAGATGTAAGAGTCTTGATTTGGACTCAAAAATCAGTGTAGAATCAACCTGAAGTTTAATTAATATCATTGGACTTATGATGAAGAAGTTATCCCACTTTTAACCGAAGTGATCCCAGTTTACCATGTTTGGAGATTAGGTAATTTATTCTTGATACTAATAAAACCAGAATTAATCACGATGTAAGAAGCTTGATTTGGACTCTTTAATCAGTGTAGAATCACCCTGAAGTTGAATCAAGATCATAAGAGTTATGCTGAAGAAGTTATCCCACTTTTAACCGAAGTGATTCCAGTTTACCCTGTTTGGAGATTTAACAATTTCTTCTTGATGCAAATAAAACCAGAATGAATCACGATGTAAGAAGCTTGTTTTGGATTCATAAATCAGTTTAGAATCACTCTGAAGTGAATCAAGATCATAGGAGTTATGATGAAGAAGTTAACCCACTTTTAACCGAAGTAATTCCAGTTTACCCTGTTTGGAGATTTGGCAATTTCTTCTTAATACAAATAAAACCAGAATGAATCACGATGTAAGAAGGTTGATTTGGACTCATAAATCAGTTTAGAATCACCTTGAATTTGAATAAAGATCATAGGAGTTATGATGAAGAAGTTATCCCACTTTTAACCGAAGTGACTCTAGTGTACCATGTTTGGAGATTTGGCAATTTCTTCTTGATTCTAATCAAACCAAAATGAATCAAGATGTAAGAAGCTTGATTTGGACTCATAAATCAGTTGAAAATCATCCTGAAGTTGAATCAGTATCATTGGAGTTATGATGAAGAAGTTATCCCACTTTTAACTGAAGTGATTCCAGTTTGTCCTATTTGGAGATTTGGCAATTTCTTCTTGATACTAATAAAACCAGAATGAATCACGATGTAAGAAGCTTGATTTGTACTCATTAATCAGTGTAGAATCACCCTGAAGTTGAATCAAGATCATAAGAGTTATGATGAAGAAGTTATCCCAATTTTAACCAAAATGATTCCAGTTTACCCTGTTTGGAGATTTGGCAATTTCTTCTTGATACAAATAAAACAAGAATGAATCACGATGTAAGAAGCTTGTTTTGGACTCATAAATCATTGGATAATCACCGTGAAGTTTAATCAAGATCATAAGAGTTATGATGAAGAGGTTAACCCACTTTTAACCGAAATGATTCCAGTTTACCATGTTTGGAGATTTGACAATTTCTTCTTATACAAATAAAACCAGAATGGATCACGATGTAAGAAGGTTGATTTGGACTCATAAATCATTTTAGAATCACCCTGAATTTGAATCAAGATCATAGGAGTTATGATGAAGAAGTTATCCCACTTTTAACCTAAGTGACTCCAGTTTACCCTGTTTGGAGATTTCGCAATTTCTTCTTGATTCTAATCAAACCAGAATGAATCAAGATGTAAGAATCTTGATTTGGACTCATTAATCATTGTAGAATCATCCTGAAGTTGAATCAATATCATTGGAGTTATGATGAAGAAGTTATCCCACTTTTAACCGAAGTGATCCTAGTTTGCCCTGTTTTGAGATTTGGCAATTTCTTCTTGATACTAGTAAAACCAGACTGAATCACTATGTAAGAAGCTTGATTTGGACTCATAAATAAGTGTATAATCACCCTGAATTTGAATCAATATCATAGGAGTTATGATGAAGAAGTTATCCCACTTTTACCCGAAGTGATTCAAGTTTGCCATGTTTGGAGAGTTTGCAATTTCTTCTTGATTCTAATCAAACCATAATGAATAAAGATGTAATAATATTGATTTGGACTCATAAATCAGTGGATAATCACCCTGAAGTTGAATCAATATCATAGGAGTTATGATGAAGAAGTTATCCCACTTTTAACCGAAGTGAATCCAGTTTACCATGTTTGGAGATTTGGCAATTTCTTCTTGATCTAATAAAGCCAGAATCAATCACGATGTAAGAAGCTTGATTGGGACTCATAAATAAGTTTAGAATTACCCTGAAGTTGAATCAATATCATGGGAGTTATGATGAAGAAGTTATCCCACTTTTAACCGAAGTGATTCCAGTTTACCTTGTTTGGAGAGTTGGCAATTTCTTCTTGATACTAATATAACCAGAACGAATCACGATGTAAGATGCTTTATTTGGACTCATAAATAAGTTTAGAATTCACCTGAATCTGAATCAAGATCATAGGAGTTATGATGAAGAAGTTATCCCACTTTTAACCGAAGTTATTCCAGTTTACCCTGTTTGGAGATTTGACAATTTCTTTATACAAATAAAACCAGAATGAATCACGATGTAAGAAGCTTGATTTGGACTCATAAATCAGCTTAGAATCATCCTAAAGTTGAATCAAGATCATCGGAGTTATGATGAAGAAGTTATCCCACTTTTAACCGAAGTGACTCCAGTTTACCTTGTTTGGAGATTTGACAATTTCTTCTTGATACTAATAAAACCAGAATGAATCTGTAACAGCCCTCCCCGTGGGACCCAGCTGGCGCTGCAGCGCATCGACCCTAACCCCTCCCTTGTGATACAACCTGCCCGAATTATCCCATAGGCCTCGGCTCACAAATATGTTATTGGTGTGGTTCGAACCCATGACCTCACCTTTTAACAACTCTCCCACAGGGTCGGTGCACTGCAGGGCCGGCTGATCCGCCCAGTTGTGGGGTAGGCCGTTATATAAAAGTCGACTTTTATTGTAACAGCCCTCCCCGTGGGACCCAACTGGCGCTGCAGCGGTGGGAGAGTTGTTAAAGGGTGAGGTCCTGGGTTCGAACCTCACCAATAACCTATTTTTGAGCCGAGGCCTATGGGTTAATTCGGGCAGGTTGTATCACAAGGGAGGGGTTAGGGTCGATGCGCTGCAGCGCCAGCTGGGTCCCACGGGGAGGGCTGTTACAATAAAAGTCGACTTTTATTTAACGGCCTACCCCACAAATGGGCGGATCAGCCGGCCCTGCAATGCACCGACCCTGACCCCTCCCCGGTGATACAACCTGCCCGAATTCACCCTAGGCCTCGGCTCACAGGTGGGTTATTGGTGCGCTTGGCGTTACTCGAAGATTTGACAATTTCTTCTTGATTCTAATCAAACCAGAATGAATCAAGATGTAAGAAGATTTTTTTGGACTCATAAATCAGTGGATGATTTCCCTGAAGTTGAATCAATATCATAGAAGTTATGATGAAGATGTTATTCCACTTTTAACCGAAGTGATTCCAGTTTACCCTATTTGTAGATTTGGCAATTTCTTCTTGATTCTAATCAAACCAGAATGAATCACGATGTAAGAAGCTTGATTTGTACTCATAAATCAGTGTAGAAGCACCTTGAAGTTGAATCAATATCATAGGAGTTATGATGAAGAAGTTATCCCACTTTTAACCGAAGTGACTCCAGTTTACCCTGTTTGGAGATTTGGCAATTTCTTCTTGATTCTAATCAAAACAGAATGAATAAAGATGTAAGAAGCTTTATTTGGAATCATAAATCAGTGGATAATCACCCTGAAGTTGAATCAATATCATAGGAGTTATGATGAAGATGTTATCCCACTTTTAACTGAAATGACTCCAGTTTGTCCTGTTTGGAGATTTGGCTATTTATTCTTGATACTAATAAAACCAGAATGAAACATGATGTAAGAAGCTTGATTTGGACTCATAAATCAGTGTAGAATCACCCTGAAGTTGAATCAAGATCATAGGAGTTATGATGAAGAAGTTATCCCACTTTTAATCGAAGTGATTCCAGTTTACCCTGTTTGGAGAGTTGGCAAATTTTTCTTGATACTAATAAAACCAGAATGAATCACGATGTAAGAAGCTTGATTTGGACTCATAAATAAGTTTAGAATCACCCTGAAGTTGAATCAAGATCATAGGAGTTATGATGAAGAAGTTATCCCACTTTTAACCGAAGTGACTCCAATTTACCTTGTTGAAGATTTGACAATTTCTTCTTGATTCTAATAAAACCAGAATGAATCAAGATATAAGAAGCTTGATTTAGACTCATAAATCAGTGATGAATCATCCTGAATTTGAATCAATATCATTGGACTTATGATGAAGAAGTTATTCCACTTTTAACCGAAGTAATTCCAGTTTACCCTGTTTGGAGATTTGACAATTTATTCTTGATACTAATAAAACCAGAATGAATCACGATGTATGAAGCTTGATTTGGACTCATTAATCAGTGTAGAATCACCCTGAATTTGAATCAAGATCATAGGTGTTATGATGAAGAAGTTATCCCACTTTTAACCGATGTGATTCCAGTTTACCTTGTTTGGAGATTTGGCAAATTCTTCTTGATAAAAATAAACCCAGAATGAATCACGATGTAAGAAGCTTGATTTGGACTCATAAATCAGTTTAGAATCACCCTGAATTTAAATCAAGATCATAGGAGTTATGATGAAGAAGTTATCCCACTTTTAACCAAACTGAATCTAGTTTATCATGTTTGGAGATTTGGCAATTTCTTCTTGATACTAATAAAACCAGAATGAATCACGATGTAAGAAGCTTTATTTGGACTCATAAATCAGTTTAGAATCACCCTGAAGTTGAATCAAGATCATAGGGGTTATGATGAAGAAGTTATCCCACTTTTAACCGAAGTGACTCCAATTTACCTTATTTGGAGATTTGGCAATTTCTTCTTGATTCTAATCAAAACCAGAAGGAATAATGATTTAAGAAGCTTGATTTACACTCATAAATCAGTGCAGAATCATCCTGAAGTTCGATCAATATCATTGGACTTATGATGAAGAAGTTATCCCACTTTTAACCGAACTGATTCTAGTTTGCCGTATTTGGAGATTTGGCAATTTCTTCTTGATACTAGTAAAACCAGAATGAATCACGATTTAAGAAGCTGGATTTGGACTCATAAATCAGTGTAAAATCATCCTGAAGTTGAATCAATATCATTGGAGTTAGGATGAAGAAGTTATCCCACTTTTAACCGAAGTGGTCCTGAAGTTGAAGCAAGATCATAGGAGTTATGATGAAGAAGTTATCCCACTTTTAACTGCAGTGACTCCAGTTTACCCTGTTTGGAAATTTGGCAATTTCTTCTTGATTCCAATCAAAGCAGAATGAATAAAGATGTAAGAAGCTTTATTTGGACTCATAAATCAGTGAAGAATCATCCTGAAGTTGAATCAATATCATTGGACTTATGATGAAAAAGTTATCCCACTTTTAACCGAAGTGATTCCAGTTTGTCCTGTTTGGAGATTTGGCTATTTATTCTTGATACTAATAAAACCAGAATGAATCACGATGTATGAAGCTTGATTTGGACTCATTAATCAGTGTAGAATCACCCTGAATTTGAATCAAGATCATAGGTGTTATGATGAAGAAGTTATCCCACTTTTAACCAATGTGATTCGAGTTTACCCTGTTTGGAGATTTGGCAATTTCTTCTTGATAAAATTAAACCCAGAATGAATCATGATGTAAGAAGCCTGATTTGGACTCATAAATCATTTTAGAATCACCATGAATTTAAATCAAGATCATAGGAGTTATGATGAAGAAGTTATCCCACTTTTAACCGAACTGAATCTAGTTTATCATGTTTGGAGATTTGGCAATTTCTTCTTGATACTAATAAAACCAGAATGAATCACGATGTAAGAAGCTTTATTTGGACTCATAAATCAGTTTAGAATCACCCTGAAGTTGAATCAAGATCATAGGAGTTATGATGAAGAAGTTATCCCACTTTTAACCGAAGTGACTCCAATTTACCTTATTTGGAGATTTGGCAATTTCTTCTTGATTCTAATCAAAACCAGAATGAATAATGATGTAAGAAGCTTGATTTAGACTCATAAATCAGTGCAGAATCATCCTGAAGTTCGATCAATATCACTGGATTTATGATGAAGAAGTTATCCCACTTTTAACCGAACTGATTCTAGTTTGCCGTATTTGGAGATTTGGCAATTTCTTCTTGATACTAATAAAACCAGAATGAATCACGATTTAAGAAGCTTGATTTGGACCCATAAATCAGTGTAAAATCATCCTGAAGTTGAATCAATATCATTGGAGTTAGGATGAAGAAGTTATCCCACTTTTAACCGAAGTGATCCTGAAGTTGAAGCAAGATCATAGGAGTTATGATGAAGAAGTTATCCCACTTTTAACTGCAGTGACTCCAGTTTACCCTGTTTGGAGATTTGACAATTTCTTCTTGATTCCAATAACACCAGAATGAATAAAGATGTAAGAAGCTTTATTTGGACTCATAAATCAGTGAAGAATCATCCTGAAGTTGAATCAATATCATTGGACTTATGATGAAAAAGTTATCCCACTTTTAACCGAAGTGATTCCAGTTTGTCCTGTTTGGAGATTTGGCTATTTATTCTTGATACTAATAAAACCAGAATGAAACACGATGTAAGAAGCTTGATTTGGACTCATAAATCAGTGTAGAATCACACTGAAGTTGAATCAATATCATAGGAGTTATGCTGAAGAAGTTATCCCACATTTAATCGAAGTGATTCCAGTTTGCCCTGTTTGGAGAGTTGGCAATTTCTTCTTGATACTAATAAAACCAGAATGAATCACGATGTAAGATGCTTGATTTGGACTCATCAATAAGTTTAGAATCACCCTGAACTTGAATCAAGATCATAGGAGTTATGATGAAGAAGTTATCCCACTTTTAACCGAAGTGACTCCAATTTACCTTGTTTGAAGATTTGACAATTTCTTCTTGATTCTAATAAAACCAGAATGAATCAAGATATAAGAAGATTTATTTGGACTCATAAATCAGTGAAGAATCATCCTGAATTTGAATCAATATCATTGGACTTATGATGAAGAAGTTATTCCACTTTTAACCGAAGTAATTCAGTTTACCTTGTTTGGAGATTTGGCTATTTATTCTTGATACTAATAAAACCAGAATGAATCACTATGTATGAAGCTTGATTTGGACTCATTAATCAGTGTAGAATTACCCTGAATTTGAATCAAGATCATAGGTGTTATGATGAAGAAGTTATCCCACTTTTAATCAATGTGATTCCAGTTTACCCTGTTTGGAGATTTGACAATTTCTTCTTGATAAAAATAAACCCAGAATGAATCATGATGTAAGAAGCCTGATTTGGACTCACAAATCATTTTAGAATCACCCTGAATTTAAATGAAGATCATAGGAGTTATGATGAAGAAGTTATCCCACTTTTAACCGAACTGAATCTAGTTTATCATGTTTGGAGATTTGGCAATTTCTTCTTGATACTAATAAAACCAGAATGAATCACGATGTCAGAAGCTTGATTTTGACTCATAAATAAGTGTAGAATCACCCTGAAGTTGAATCAAGATCATAGTAGTTATGATGAAGAAGTTATCCCACTTTTAACCGAAGTGACTCCAATTTACCTTATTTGGAGATTTGGAAATTTCTTCTTGATTATAATCAAAACCAGAACGAATAAAGATGTAAGAAGCTTGATTTACACTCATAAATCAGTGCAGAATCATCCTGAAGTTGAATCAATATCATTGGACTTATGATGAAGAAGTTATCCCACTTTTAACCGAACTGATTCTAGTTTGCCGTATTTGGAGATTTAGCAATTTCTTCTTGATACTAATAAAACCAGAATGAATCACGATGTAAGAAGCTTGATTTGGACTCATAAATCAGTGTAAAACCACCCTGAAGTTGAAGCAAGATCATAGGAGTTATGATGAAGAAGTTATCCCACTTTTAACTGAAGTGACTCTAGTTTTCCCTGTTTGGAGATTTGGCAATTTCTTCTTAATTCTAATCAAACCAGAATGAATCAAGATGTAAGAAGCTTGATTTGGACTCATAAATCAGTGCAAAATCATCCTGAAGTTGAATCAATATCATTGGACTTATGATGAAGAAGTTATTCCACTTTTAACCGAAGTGATTCCAGTTTACCCTGTTTGGAGATTTGGCAATTTCTTCTTGATTCTAATTTAACCAGAATGAATCACGATGTAAGAAGCTTGATTTTTACTAATAAATCAATGTAGAATCACCCTGAAGTTGAATCAATATCATAGGAGTTATGATGAAGAAGTTATCCAACTTTTAACCGAAGTGATTCAAGTTTACCTTGTTTGGTGATTTGTCATTTTCTTCTTGATTGTAATCAAACCAGAATTAATCAAGATGTAAAAAGCTTGATTTGGACTCATAAATCAGTTCAGAATCATCCTGAAGTTGAATCAATATCATTGGACTTATGATGAAGAAGTTATCCCACTTTTAACCGAACTGATTCTAGTTTGCCGTATTTGGAGATTTGGCAATTTCTTCTTGATACTAATAAAACTAGAATGAATCACGTTGTAAGAAGCTTGATTTGGACTCATAAATCAGTGTAAAAGCACCCTGAATTTGAAGCAAGATCATAGGAGTTATGATGAAGAAGTTATCCCACTTTTAACTGAAGTGACTCCAGTTTACCCTGTTTGGAGATTTGGCAATTTCTTCTTGATTCTAATCAAACCAGAATGAATCAAGATGTAAGAAGCTTGATTTGGACTCATAAATCAGTGCAAAATCATCCTGAAGTTGAATCAATATCATTGGACTTATGATGAAGAAGTTATTCCACTTTTAACCGAAGTGATTCCAGTTTATCCTATTTGGAGATTTGACAATTTCTTCTTGATTCTAATCAAACCAGAATGAATCACGATGTAAGAAGATTGATTTTTACTCATAAATCAATGTATAATCACCCTGAAGTTGAATCAATATCATAGGAGTTATGATGAAGAAGTTATCCAACTTTTAACCGAAGTGATTCCAGTTTACCTTGTTTGGTGTTTGTCAATTTCTTCTTGATTGTAATCAAACCAGAATTAATCAAGATGTAAAAATCTTGATTTGGACTCATAAATCAGTTCAGAATCATCCTGAAGTTGAATCAATATCATTGGACTTATGATGAAGAAGTTATTTCACTTTTAACCGAAGTGATTCCAGTTTACCCTGTTTGGAGATTTGGCAATTTCTTCTTGATTCTAATCAAACCAGAATGAATCAAGATGTAAGAAGCTTGATTTAGACTCATAAAAAAGTTTAGAATCATCCTGATTTTGAATCAATATCATTGGAGTTATGATGAATAAGTTTTCCCACTTTTAACCGAAGTGATCCAAAGTTTGCCCTATTTTGAGATTTGGCAATTTTTTCTTGATACTAATAAAACCTGAATGAATCAGATGTAAGAAGCTTGATTTGGACTCATAAATCAGTGTAGAATAATCCTGAAGTTGAATCAAGATCATAGGAGTTATGATGAAGAAGTTATACCACTTTTAACCGAAGTGATTCTAGTTTACCATGTTTGGAGAGTTTGCAATTTCTTCTTGATTCTAATCAAACCATAATGAATCAAGATGTAAGAATCGTGATTTGGACTCATAAATCAGTGGATAATCACCCTTTAAGTTGAATCAATATCATAGGAGTTATGATGAAGAAGTTATCCTACTTTTAACCGAAGTGAATCCAGTTTGCCCTATTTGGAGATTTGACAATTTCTTCTTGATAATAATAAAAATTGAATGAATCACGATGTAAGAAGCTTGATTTGGACTCATTAATCAGTGTAGAATCACCCTGAAGTTGAATCAAGATCATAGGAGTTATGATGAAGAAGTTATCCCACTTTTAACAGAAGTTATGCCAGTTTACCCTATTTGGAGATTTGGCAATATCTTCTTGATACAAATAAAACCAGAATAATCACGATGTAAGAAGCTTTATTTTGACTCATAAATCAGTTTAGAATCACCCTGAATTTGAATCAAGATCATAGGAGTTATGATGAAGAAGTTATCCCACTTTTCACCAAAGTGACTTTAGTTTATCCTGTTTGGAGACTTGACAATTTCTTCTTGATTCTAATCGAAACAGAATGAATCAAGATGTAAGAAGATTTATTTGGACACATAAATCAGTGGATAATTACCGTGAAGTTGAATCAATATCATAGGAGTTATGATGAAGATTTTATTCTACTTTTAACCGAAGTGATTCCAGTTTGCCCTATTTGGAGATTTGGCAATTTCTTCGTGATAATAATAAAACTAGAATGAATCACGATGTAAGAAGATTAATTTGGACTCATAAATCAGTGTAGAATCACCCTGAAGTTGAATCAAGATCATAGGAGTTATGATGAAGAAGTTATCCCACTTTTAACCGAAGTGATTCCAGTTTACCCTGTTTGGAGATTTGACAATTTCTTCTTCATACAAATGAAACCAGAATGAATCACGATGTAAGAAGCTTGTTTTGGAATCATAAATAAGTTTCGAATCACCCTGAAGTCGAATCAAGATCATAGGAGTTATGATGAAGAAGTTAACCCACTTTTAATCGAAGTGATTCCAGTTTACCCTGTTTGGAGATTTGGCAATTTCTTCTTAATACAAATAAAACCAGAATAATCACAATGTAAGAAGGTTGATTTGGACTCATAAATCAGTTTAGAATCACCCTGAATTTGAATCAAGATCATAGGAGTTATGATGAAGAAGTTATCCCACTTTTAACCGAAAGTGACTCTAGTTTACCGTGTTTGGAGATTTCGCAATTTCTTCTTGATTCTAATCAAACCAGAATGAATCAAGATGTACGAAGCTTTATTTGGACTCATAAATCTGTGGATAATCACCCTGAATTTGCATCAATATCATAGGAGTTATGATGAAGAAGTTATCCCACCTTTAACCGAAGTGAATCCAGTTTACCCTGTTTGGAGATTTGGCAATTTCTTCTTGATACTAATAAAACCAGAATGAATCACGATGTAAGATGCTTGAGTTGGACTCATAAATCAGTGTATAACCACCCTGAATTTGAAGCAAGATCATAGGAGTTATGATGAAGAAGTAATCCGACTTTTAACTGAAGTGACTCCAGTTTACCCTGTTTGGAGATTTGGCAATTTATTCTTGATTCTAATCAAACCAGAATGAATCAAGATGTAAGAGGCTTGATTTGGACTCATAAATCAGTGCAGAATCATCCTGAAGTTGAATCAATATCATTGGACTTATGATGAAGAAGTTATTCCACTTTTAACCGAAGTGATTCCAGTTTACCTTGTTTGGAGATTTGGCAATTTCTTCTTGATTCTAATCAAACCAGAATGAATCACGATGTAAGAAGCTTGATTTGTACTCATAAATCAATGTAGAATCATCCTGAAGTTGAATCAATATCATAGGAGTTCTGATGAAGAAGTTATCCCACTTTTAACCGAAGTGATTCCAGTTTACCTTTTTTGATGATTTGTCAATTTCTTCTTGATTGTAATCAAACCAGAATTAATCAAGATGCAAAAAGCTTGATTTGGACTCATAAATCAGTGTAGAATCATCCTGAAGTTGAATCAATATCATTGGACTTATGATGAAGAAGTTATTCCACTTTTAACCGAAGTGAATCCAGTTTACACTGTTTGGAGATTTGACAATTTCTTCGTGATTCTAATCAAAACAGCATGAATCACGATGTAAGAAGTTTGATTTGTACTCATACATCAGTGTAGAATCACCCTGAAGTTGAATCAATATCATAGGAGTTATGATGAAGAAGTTATCCCACTTTTAACCGAAGTGATTCCAGTTTGCCCTGTTTGGAGATTTGGCAATTTATTCTTGATACTAATAAAACCAGAATGAATCACGATGTAAGAAGCTTGATTTGGACTCATTAATCAGTGTAGAATCACCCTGAAGTTGAATCAAGATCATAGGAGTTATGATGAAGAAGTTATCCCACTTTTAACCGAAGTGATTCCAGTTTACCCTGTTTGGAGATTTGGCAATTTCTTCTTGATACTAATAAAACCAGAATGAATCACGATGTAAGAAGCTTGATTTGGACTCATAAATCAGTGTAGAATCACCCTGAAGTTGAATCAATATCATAGGAGTTATGATGAAGAAGTTATCCCACTTTTAACCGAAGTGATTCCAGTTTGCCCTGTTTGGAGATTTGGCAATTTCTTCTTGATACTAATAAAACCAGAATGAATCACGATGTAAGAAGCTTGATTTGGACTCATAAATCAGTGTAGAATCACCCTGAAGTTGAATCAAGATCATAGGAGTTATGATGAAGAAGTTATCCCACTTTTAACCGAAGTGATTCCAGTTTGCCCTGTTTGGAGATTTGGCAATTTCTTCTTGATACTAATAAAACCAGAATGAATCACGATGTAAGAAGCTTGATTTGGACTCATAAATCAGTGTAGAATCACCCTGAAGTTGAATCAAGATCATAGGAGTTATGATGAAGAAGTTATCCCACTTTTAACCGAAGTGATTCCAGTTTGCCCTGTTTGGAGATTTGGCAATTTCTTCTTGATACTAATAAAACCAGAATGAATCACGATGTAAGAAGCTTGATTTGGACTCATAAATCAGTGTAGAATCATCCTGAAGTTGAATCAATATCATTGGACTTATGATGAAGAAGTTATCCCACTTTTAACCGAAGTGATTCCAGTTTACCCTGTTTGGAGATTTGGCAATTTCTTCTTGATACTAATAAAACCAGAATGAATCACGATGTAAGAAGCTTGATTTGGACTCATAAATCAGTGTAGAATCATCCTGAAGTTGAATCAAGATCATAGGAGTTATGATGAAGAAGTTATCCCACTTTTAACCGAAGTGATTCCAGTTTGCCCTGTTTGGAGATTTGGCAATTTCTTCTTGATACTAATAAAACCAGAATGAATCACGATGTAAGAAGCTTGATTTGGACTCATAAATCAGTGTAGAATCACCCTGAAGTTGAATCAAGATCATAGGAGTTATGATGAAGAAGTTATCCCACTTTTAACCGAAGTGATTCCAGTTTGCCCTGTTTGGAGATTTGGCAATTTCTTCTTGATACTAATAAAACCAGAATGAATCACGATGTAAGAAGCTTGATTTGGACTCATAAATCAGTGTAGAATCACCCTGAAGTTGAATCAAGATCATAGGAGTTATGATGAAGAAGTTATCCCACTTTTAACCGAAGTGATTCCAGTTTGCCCTGTTTGGAGATTTGGCAATTTCTTCTTGATACTAATAAAACCAGAATGAATCACGATGTAAGAAGCTTGATTTGGACTCATAAATCAGTGTAGAATCATCCTGAAGTTGAATCAATATCATTGGAGTTATGATGAAGAAGTTATCCCACTTTTAACCGAAGTGATTCCAGTTTGCCCTGTTTGGAGATTTGGCAATTTCTTCTTGATACTAATAAAACCAGAATGAATCACGATGTAAGAAGCTTGATTTGGACTCATAAATCAGTGTAGAATCACCCTGAAGTTGAATCAAGATCATAGGAGTTATGATGAAGAAGTTATCCCACTTTTAACCGAAGTGATTCCAGTTTGCCCTGTTTGGAGATTTGGCAATTTCTTCTTGATACTAATAAAACCAGAATGAATCACGATGTAAGAAGCTTGATTTGGACTCATAAATCAGTGTAGAATCACCCTGAAGTTGAATCAATATCATTGGAGTTATGATGAAGAAGTTATCCCACTTTTAACCGAAGTGATTCCAGTTTGCCCTGTTTGGAGATTTGGCAATTTCTTCTTGATACTAATAAAACCAGAATGAATCACGATGTAAGAAGCTTGATTTGGACTCATAAATCAGTGTAGAATCACCCTGAAGTTGAATCAATATCATAGGAGTTATGATGAAGAAGTTATCCCACTTTTAACCGAAGTGATTCCAGTTTGCCCTGTTTGGAGATTTGGCAATTTCTTCTTGATACTAATAAAACCAGAATGAATCACGATGTAAGAAGCTTGATTTGGACTCATAAATCAGTGTAGAATCACCCTGAAGTTGACTCAAGATCATAGGAGTTATGATGAAGAAGTTATCCCACTTTTAACCGAAGTGATTCCAGTTTGCCCTGTTTGGAGATTTGGCAATTTCTTCTTGATACTAATAAAACCAGAATGAATCACGATGTAAGAAGCTTGATTTGGACTCATAAATCAGTGTAGAATCACCCTGAAGTTGAATCAATATCATAGGAGTTATGATGAAGAAGTTATCCCACTTTTAACCGAAGTGATTCCAGTTTGCCCTGTTTGGAGATTTGGCAATTTCTTCTTGATACTAATAAAACCAGAATGAATCACGATGTAAGAAGCTTGATTTGGACTCATAAATCAGTGTAGAATCACCCTGAAGTTGAATCAATATCATTGGACTTATGATGAAGAAGTTATCCCACTTTTAACCGAAGTGATTCCAGTTTGCCCTGTTTGGAGATTTGGCAATTTATTCTTGATACTAATAAAACCAGAATGAATCACGATGTAAGAAGCTTGATTTGGACTCATAAATCAGTGTAGAATCACCCTGAAGTTGAATCAATATCATTGGAGTTATGATGAAGAAGTTATCCCACTTTTAACCGAAGTGATTCCAGTTTGCCCTGTTTGGAGATTTGGCAATTTCTTCTTGATACTAATAAAACCAGAATGAATCACGATGTAAGAAGCTTGATTTGGACTCATAATCAGTGTAGAATCACCCTGAAGTTGAATCAAGATCATTGGAGTTATGATGAAGAAGTTATCCCACTTTTAACCGAAGTGATTCCAGTTTGCCCTGTTTGGAGATTTGGCAATTTCTTCTTGATACTAATAAAACCAGAATGAATCACGATGTAAGAAGCTTGATTTGGACTCATAAATCAGTGTAGAATCACCCTGAAGTTGAATCAAGATCATAGGAGTTATGATGAAGAAGTTATCCACTTTTAACCGAAGTGATTCCAGTTTACCCTGTTTGGAGATTTGGCAATTTCTTCTTGATACTAATAAAACCAGAATGAATCACGATGTAAGAAGCTTGATTTGGACTCATAAATCAGTGTAGAATCACCCTGAATTGAATCAAGATCATAGGAGTTATGATGAAGAAGTTATCCCACTTTTAACCGAAGTGATTCCAGTTTGCCCTGTTTGGAGATTTGGCAATTTCTTCTTGATACTAATAAAACCAGAATGAATCACGATGTAAGAAGCTTGATTTGGACTCATAAATCAGTTTAGAATCACCCTGAATTTGAATCAAGATCATAGGAGTTATGATGAAGAAGTTATCCCACTTTTAACCGAAAGTTACTCTAGTTTACCCTGTTTGGAGATTTCACAATTTCTTCTTGATTCTAATCAAACCAGAATGAATCAAGATGTAAGAAGCTTTATTTGGAGTCATGTATCAGTGTAGAATCGTCCTGAAGTTGAATCAATATCATTGGAATTATGATGAAGAAGTTATCCCACTTTTAACCGAAGTGATCCCAGTTTGCCGTATTTGGAGATTTGGCAATTTCTTCTTGATACTAATAAAACCAGAACGAATCACGATGTAAGAAGCTTGATTTGGACTCATAAACCAGTGTAGAACCACCCTGAAGTTAAAGGAAGATCATAGGAATTATGATAAAGAAGTTGATGTGATCATGGACTGGATCACTAAGGAGGACAAAGAGAGTCTAGATGAGCCACATGAAGCCACATTGCACCAACAACTTGGTGATGATGCTCTAGCCATTCCTGAAGGTCCCATGACTCGTTCCAGAGTCAAGAAGCTTAAGGAGAATGTTGTTGGATTACTCACTTCACATCCACAACAAGAAGGTCTTGGACAAGGTTTGATCCGAGATGTCTTGATCACCATTCAAGCCATCTCTACACCAAACTGAGTTAGTGTCTAGGCAAGACATGGGGTGCGTGCTCTTTTCCTTGCTTTTGGTTTTGTCCCACGAGGTTTTCCAGGAGGAAGGTTTTTAACGAGGCCACAACTTGTCTACACATCACCTAAGTGCTATTCTCGGTCCAAGACTATAGAAGTTACATTTTTATTTCATTTTAAAGCTTATGTTAAACTCTAGTTTCTTCTTTCCTTTTTGATTCATTGTCGAAACCCTAGAGGATTGTCTCTGGTTTCTTATTTAAAGAGGTCTCAACACCCTCTTGTATTCATTCAGTCTTTTAATAACAAGTAACATTCATCTTGACGGCTCTCTCTCTCTAGAAAGTGTGCCGAGTTCTGGTGTGTAGTATCCAGAGACCTAAGGGTGTTTAGTTTGGTGTGTCATATCCAAGTTATTCATCTAGGAGTATCAAGAGATCATCCATCCCTCTTGTGTCACCATTCAATCCACACGCCTTGAAGGACTTGAGTCTCTGATTCGTTCTTGCAAGGATCTATCCATTCCCATCAACCAAAGAGCATCCTAGGGACGCATCAAGTGGTATCAGAGCAACTTTGGTTGGGAAGTACTCGCTATCCTCTTTTGTTCTCTTGTTTCTTTTTGTTGTTTAATCCGTGTGCAATCTATATCATCCTGAAAAAGCATTAGAACTCTTTGTTTAGGGCTGCTCGTGACTGCATAAGAAATTAGACAAGCATTCTTAAACTTTCCTTATTTGGTTGCATGCGAAAACCCTAGAGTGAGAAGAACCCTAGCCGCATATCCTTTCTTGCCGATCACTTTGTGCATTAGTCTAGGTTGTTTAACACCTTGAACACGAGCATAAGAAGACTATTAGGGTGCTAGGAAACCTTAGAAGTGATTAGGAAAAGGTTTAGAAGTTTTTCCTTTTTGCATGAACTCATTCCTTTTTACTTAGTCGATTTCCTTTTCACTTTTGTCTTGCATTACAAGCTTGTTTCTTTTCCTTTTTACTTGTTTTCTTTTTCCTTTTTGCTTGTCTTCTTCCCTAGAAACCTTTTACTGGTTGTCTTGTTTGTCTTTGAGCAGGAACAATGGTGTCCGAGTCTGAAGAAGAAGCTGAACTTGTCCGGAAGAACAAACTCCTCATGGAAGCTATGTCGGCTCAACTCAATCAAAACATGATTGCAACCATGACCGAGATGATGAGGACCAGCCTCAGTGACATCAGGAGAGAGCTGAGAGAAGACATCAGGAGAGCTACTAGTCACTTACCAAACCAAGAGACTAGGAGAGAAGAGAGACCGCAAGCAACTCACCAAGCAACTCGCCAAACAACTCGCCAAGAACATGATGGTTATGAGGAGACTGATGAAGAGTATGATCACCTCAGCTCATCCTCAAGAAGACCTAGGCGTGCCCAAGAGAGAAGAGTGAACCAAGGAGATGATCTTGCTGGTTTGAAGATCAAAATACCCCCATTCCATGGCAAGGCTGATCCGGATGCCTATCTTGAGTGGGAGAAGAAGATTGAGCTAGTCTTTCAGTGCAAGCAATACACCAACCACAAGAAGATTCAGATTGCTGCCACTGAATTCTATGACTATGCTTTGAGTTGGTGGGATCAGTACCTCACAACTCGTAGGAGGAATGGAGAGGAACCGGTTGAAACTTGGACAGAGATGAAGTCAATCATGCGCAAGAGGTTTGTTCCAAGCCATTACCTTAGAGACTTGCACCACCGGCTGAGGAAGCTTACCCAAGGTTCAAGATCAGTGGAAGAGTATTACCAAGAGATGGAGTTACTCATGCTGAGGGCCAACATATCAGAGGATAGAGAAGCAACCATGTCAAGGTTCCTTTGTGGTCTAAACCGAGAGATACAAGACAATGTTGAGATGCAACATTATGTGGAGCTTGAAGAGATGCTACACAAGGCTATTCTTGTTGAGCAACAACTCAAGAGGAGGGGACACTCACGCAATCAGTATGGCTCTAACCGGTTACACAACAACAAGGAAGAGAAGTCACCTTATTCTAAGGAGTCTAAACCATTCCAGAAGGACAACAAGTCCTATCCAAGAGAAGAGGCCAAACCAATCAGTGCTCTTGACAAGGGCAAAGGCAAGGTTGAAGCTTCTAGTTCCAGGGCTCGTGATGTCAAGTGCTTCAAGTGCCAAGGAAGAGGACACTATGCCAATGAGTGTACCAACAAGAGAGTCATGTTCTTACTGGAAGATGGAGAGTATACCTCAGGAGATGACAACACCGAGACTGACCAAGAAGACACTGAAGAAGAACTTGAAGAAGGACCAGTCCAGGGGAAGCTTTTAGTAGCAAGAAGGCTTCTAAGCTTGCAAAACAAGGCTGAGGAGCTAGAGCAACGTGAGAACCTCTTCTACACCCGGTGCTTGGTCCAAGGAAAAGTGTGCAGCCTCATTGTTGATGGAGGAAGTTGTGTCAATGCTGCGAGTGAGACAATGGTTCAAAAGTTGGGATTGAAGGTTCAGAAGCATCCCAAGCCTTACAAGTTACAATGGCTGAATGAAGAAGGCACCATGAAGGTTTCAAGTCAAGTTCTTATTCCCTTAGCCATTGGGAGATATGAAGATGAAGTCTTGTGTGATGTGTTGCCTATGCAAGCTGGTCACATACTTCTTGGAAGACCTTGGCAATCTGATAGACGTGTGATCCATGATGGGTTCACCAACAAGCATTCCTTTCTGTTCAAGGGCAAGAAGACTACTCTGGTTCCCTTGACACCCAAAGAAGTGCAACAAGATCAGATTCAACTCCAAAAGAAGA
Organism: Moricandia moricandioides; assembly: GCA_905132885.1. Classification (NCBI taxonomy): domain Eukaryota; kingdom Viridiplantae; phylum Streptophyta; class Magnoliopsida; order Brassicales; family Brassicaceae; genus Moricandia; species Moricandia moricandioides. Next base: position 165,997 of record CAJHQQ010000426.1, read on the forward strand.
AGGAGATTGATCTAAAACCGGCTGGAACTAAGCAGCCAAACTTCTATGCCAACATGGGTGATATCAAAAGAACTCTCAACTCTAAACAATCAGCTATCTTACTTGTGTTTAAAGAGACTCTATTGAACTTAACTGATTCTACACCGGTGTATCCGAGTGAAATGGTTTCTCTTTTGCAGGAGTTTCAAGATGTATTTCCAGAGGACAATCCCATTGGTTTACCACCATTGAGAGGGATTGAGCACCAGATAGACTTTGTGCCAGGATCTACACTTCCAAACCGTCCAGCATATAGAAGCAATCCGGTTGAGACCAAGGAGTTGCAAAGACAAGTAGAGGAACTAATGGAGAAGGGCTATATCCGAGAGAGTTTGAGCCCATGTGCTGTACCAGTGCTCCTAGTGCCTAAGAAGGATGGTACATGGCGTATGTGTGTTGATTGTAGATCAATCAACAACATCACAGTGAAGTATCGCCACCCTATCCCTAGACTTGATGATATGCTTGATGAATTGCATGGTTCTTGCATCTTTTCTAAGATTGATTTAAAAAGTGGTTATCATCAGATTAGGATGAAAGAAGGAGATGAATGGAAAACTGCCTTTAAAACTAAGCATGGATTGTATGAGTGGTTAGTTATGCCATTTGGATTAACCAATGCACCTAGTACATTCATGAGGTTAATGAATCATGTTCTTAGATCATTCATAGGCATTTCTGTTGTAGTATACTTTGATGACATCTTAGTGTATAGCAAGAACTTAGAAGAGCATCTAGATCATCTTAAGGCTGTCTTGAGTGTTTTGAGAAGTGAAAAGCTTTATGCCAACTTGAAGAAGTGCACCTTTTGCACAGATAACTTGGTTTTCCTAGGCTTTGTTGTGAGTGCAGATGGAGTTAAGGTTGATGAGGAGAAGATCAAGGCAATCAAAGAATGGCCGAGTCCAACCTCAGTAGGAGAAGTGAGGAGTTTCCATGGGCTTGCTGGCTTCTATAGGAGATTTGTGAAGGACTTTAGCACCATTGCAGCTCCCTTAACTGAAGTGATAAAGAAGGATGTTGGATTCAAGTGGGGAGAGGCACAAGAGAAGGCTTTCCAGAGCCTAAAAGAGAAGCTTACTCAATCACCTCTTCTTATGCTTCCTGACTTTACTAAAACTTTTGAAATAGAATGTGATGCCTCAGGAATTGGAATTGGTGCTGTGTTGATGCAGGATAGGAAACCCATTGCCTACTTCAGTGAGAAGCTTGGAGGAGCCACTCTCAACTATGCAACATATGACAAAGAGCTCTATGCCTTGGTGAGGGCATTACAAACGTGGCAACACTACTTGTGGCCCAAGGAGTTTGTCATTCACACTGATCATGAGTCCCTAAAGTATCTAAAAGGGCAGAGTAAGCTTAGCAAGAGACACGCAAGGTGGGTTGAATTCATTGAGACCTTCCCATACGTGATCAAATACAAACAAGGTAAGGAGAATGTAGTTGCTGATGCACTATCTCGGAGGTATGTTCTCTTGACCACCTTAGATGCTAAGTTGCTTGGGTTTGAGCAGATAAAAGATATGTATGATACTGATCATGACTTCAAGGAAGCTTATGCTTCATGTGCTAAGTTTGCCTCAGGGCATTACTTTAGAAAGGAGGGCTATTTGTTTTATGACAATAGATTGTGTGTGCCTAATTGTTCTTTGAGAGATCTTTTTGTCAGGGAATCCCATGGGGGCAGTCTAATGGGACACTTTGGGATTGCCAAGACCTTGAAAGTTTTACAGGATCACTTCTATTGGCCGCACATGAAGAGAGATGTGGAGAGAATCTGTGGAAGGTGTGCTACTTGCAAGCATGCCAAGTCCCAAGTTCAAAACCAGGGTTTGTATACTCCTTTGCCCATTCCACACCATCCCTGGAATGACATCTCTATGGACTTTATTGTTGGTTTGCCTAGAACTAGGACTGGAAAGGATTCTATCTTTGTTGTTGTTGATAGGTTCTCTAAGATGGCACATTTCATAGCATGTCACAAGACTGATGATGCATTACATGTAGCTAACTTGTTCTTTAAGGAGGTTGTACGTTTGCATGGCATGCCTAGAACCATAGTTTCTGATAGGGACACTAAGTTTCTTAGCTACTTTTGGAAGACACTTTGGTCTAAGTTAGGCACTAAGCTATTGTTCTCTACTACATGTCATCCACAAACTGATGGGCAAACTGAGGTAGTCAATAGGACTTTAGGAACACTCCTGCGTGCATTCATTAGAAAGAACTTAAGGACATGGGAAGAATACTTACCACATTGTGAATTTGCATACAATCATGCTATGCATTCTGCTTCTAAGTATTCTCCTTTTGAAATTGTTTATGGGTTCAATCCCACCTCTCCTTTGGATCTAATGCCTTTACCTGAGTGTGAAAGGATAAGTCTAGATGGCAAGAAGAAAGCCGAGTTGGTTCAACAGATTCATGAGAAGGCTAGACAAAACATTGAGCAGAAGACCAAGCTGTATGAGAAGCAAGCAAACAAGGGGAGACGTGTGAGGACCTTTGAAGTTGGTGACCAAGTTTGGTTGCACCTGAGGAAGGATAGGTTCCCCAACGAGAGGAAGTCCAAGTTGATGCCAAGGGTTGATGGACCCTTTGAGATCATCCACAAGATCAATGACAATGCCTACAAGCTTGATCTCCAAGGTAAGTATGATGTATCAAATAGCTTCAATGTCACTGACTTGGCTCCTTTTGCTGTAGATGAACCTGATTTGAGGACAAATCCTTTTCAAGAGGGAGGGGATGATGTGATCATGGACCGGATCACTAAGGAGGACAAGGAGAGTCTAGATGAGCCACATGAAGCCACATTGCACCAACAACTTGGTGATGATGCTCTAGCCATTCCTGAAGGTCCCATGACTCGTTCCAGAGTCAAGAAGCTTAAGGAGAATGTTGTTGGATTACTCACTTCACATCCACAACAAGAAGGTCTTGGACAAGGTTTGATCCGAGATGTCTTGATCACCATTCAAGCCATCTCTACACCAAACTGAGTTAGTGTCTAGGCAAGACATGGGGTGCGTGCTCTTTTCCTTGCTTTTGGTTTTGTCCCACGAGGTTTTCCAGGAGGAAGGTTTTTAACGAGGCCACAACTTGTCTACACATCACCTAAGTGCTATTCTCGGTCCAAGACTATAGAAGTTACATTTTTATTCATTTCATTTAAAAGCTTATGTTAAACTCTAGTTTCCTTTTTTGATTCATTGTCGAAACCCTAGAGGCATGTCTCTGGTTTCTTATTTAAAGAGGTCTCAACACCCTCTTGTATTCATTCAGTCTTTTAATAAACAAGTAACATTCATCTTGACGGCTCTCTCTCTCTAAGAAAGTGTGCCGAGTTCTGGTGTGTCAGTATCCAGAGACCTAAGGGTGTTTAGTTTGGTGTGTCATATCCAAATCATTCATCTAGGAGTATCAAGAGATCATTCATCCCTCTTGTGTCACCATTCAATCCACACGCCTTGAAGAACTTGAGTCTCTGATTCGTTCTTGCAAGGATCTATCCATTCCCATCAACCAAAGAGCATCCTAGGGACGCATCAGAAGTAATCCGAGCTTTAACTGAACTGACTCCAGTTTATCCTGTTTGGAGATTTGGCAATTTATTCTTGATTCTAATCAAACCAAAATGAATCAAGATGTAAGAGGCTTGATTTGGACTCATAAATCAGTGCAAAATCATCCTGAAGTTGAATCAATATCATTGGACTTATGATGAAGAAGTTATTCCACTTTTAACCGAAGTGATTCCTGTTTATCCTGTTTGGAGATTTAGCAATTTCTTCTTGATTCTAATCAAACCAGAATGAATCATGATGTAAGAAGCTTGATTTGTACTCATAAATGAATGTAGAATCATCCTGAAGTTGAATCAATATCATAGCAGTAATGATGGAGAAGTTATCCCACTTTTAACCAAAGTGATTCCAGTTTACCTTTTTTGGTGATTTGTCAATTTCTTCTTGATTGTAATCAAACCAGAATTAATCAAGATGTAAAAAGATTGATTTGGACTCATAAATCAGTGCAAAATCATCCTGAAGTTGAATCAATATCATTTGAATTATGATGAAGAAGTTTTCCCACTTTTAACCGAAGTGATCCCAGTTTGCCCTGTTTGGAGATTTGGCAATTTCTTCTTGATACTAATAAAACAAGAATGAATCACGATGTAAGAAGCTTGATTTGGACTCATAAATCAGTGTCAGAATCACCCTGAAGTTGAATCAATATCATTGGAGTTATGATGAAGAAGTTATCCCACTTTTAACCGAAGTGATTCCAGTTTGCCCTGTTTGGAGATTTGGCAATTTCTTCTTGATACTAATAAAACCAGAATGAATCACGATGTAAGAAGCTTGATTTGGACTCATAAATCAGTGTAGAATCACCCTGAAGTTGACTCAAGATCATAGGAGTTATGATGAAGAAGTTATCCCACTTTTAACCGAAGTGATTCCAGTTTGCCCTGTTTGGAGATTTGGGCAATTTATTCTTGATACTAATAAAACCAGAATGAATCACGATGTAAGAAGCTTGATTTGGACTCATAAATCAGTGTAGAATCACCCTGAAGTTGAATCAATATCATTGGAGTTATGATGAAGAAGTTATCCCACTTTTAACCGAAGTGATTCCAGTTTGCCCTGTTTGGAGATTTGGCAATTTCTTCTTGATACTAATAAAACCAGAATGAATCACGATGTAAGAAGCTTGATTTGGACTCATAAATCAGTGTAGAATCACCCTGAAGTTGAATCAAGATCATAGGAGTTATGATGAAGAAGTTATCCCACTTTTAACCGAAGTGATTCCAGTTTGCCCTGTTTGGAGATTTGGCAATTTCTTCTTGATACTAATAAAACCAGAATGAATCACGATGTAAGAAGCTTGATTTGGACTCATAAATCAGTGTAGAATCACCCTGAAGTTGAATCAATATCATTGGAGTTATGATGAAGAAGTTATCCCACTTTTAACCGAAGTGATTCCAGTTTGCCCTGTTTGGAGATTTGGCAATTTCTTCTTGATACTAATAAAACCAGAATGAATCACGATGTAAGAAGCTTGATTTGGACTCATAAATCAGTGTAGAATCACCCTGAAGTTGAATCAAGATCATAGGAGTTATGATGAAGAAGTTATCCCACTTTTAACCGAAGTGATTCCAGTTTGCCCTGTTTGGAGATTTGGCAATTTCTTCTTGATACTAATAAAACCAGAATGAATCACGATGTAAGAAGCTTGATTTGGACTCATAAATCAGTGTAGAATCACCCTGAAGTTGAATCAAGATCATAGGAGTTATGATGAAGAAGTTATCCCACTTTTAACCGAAGTGATTCCAGTTTACCCTGTTTGGAGATTTGGCAATTTCTTCTTGATACAAATAAAACCAGAATGAATCACGATGTAAGAAGCTTGATTTGGACTCATAAATCAGTTTAGAATCACCCTGAAGTTGAATCAAGATCATAGGAGTTATGATGAAGAAGTTATCCCACTTTTAACCGAAGTGACTCTAGTTTACCCTGTTTGGAGATTTGGCAATTTCTTCTTGATTCTAATCAAACCAGAATGAATCAAGATGTAAGAAGCTTGATTTGGACTCATAAATCAGTGTAGAATCATCCTGAAGTTGAATCAATATCATTGGAGTTATGATGAAGAAGTTATCCCACTTTTAACCGAAGTGATTCCAGTTTGCCCTGTTTGGAGATTTGGCAATTTCTTCTTGATACTAATAAAACCAGAATGAATCACGATGTAAGAAGCTTGATTTGGACTCATAAATCAGTGTAGAATCACCCTGAAGTTGAAGCAAGATCATAGGAGTTATGATGAAGAAGTTATCCCACTTTTAACCGAAGTGATTCCAGTTTACCATGTTTGGAGATTTGGCAATTTCTTCTTGATTATAATCAAACCAGAATGAATCAAGATGTAAGAAGCTTGATTTGGACTCATAAATCAGTGCAGAATCATCCTGAAGTTGAATCAATATCATTGGAGTTATGATGAAGAAGTTATCCCACTTTTAACCGAAGTGATTCCAGTTTACCCTGTTTGGAGATTTGGCAATTTCTTCTTGATACTAATAAAACCAGAATGAATCACGATGTAAGAAGCTTGATTTGGACTCATAAATCAGTGTAGAATCACCCTGAAGTTGAAGCAAGATCATAGGAGTTATGATGAAGAAGTTATCCCACTTTTAACCGAAGTGATTCCAGTTTACCCTGTTTGGAGATTTGGCAATTTATTCTTGATTCTAATCAAACCAGAATGAATCAAGATGTAAGAAGCTTGATTTGGACTCATAAATCAGTGCAGAATCATCCTGAAGTTGAATCAATATCATTGGAGTTATGATGAAGAAGTTATTCCACTTTTAACCGAAGTGATTCCAGTTTACCCTGTTTGGAGATTTGACAATTTCTTCTTGATTCTAATCAAACCAGAATGAATCACGATGTAAGAAGCTTGATTTGGACTCATAAATCAGTGTAGAATCACCCTGAAGTTGAATCAATATCATAGGAGTTATGATGAAGAAGTTATCCCACTTTTAACCGAAGTGATTCCAGTTTGCCCTGTTTGGAGATTTGGCAATTTCTTCTTGATACTAATAAAACCAGAATGAATCACGATGTAAGAAGCTTGATTTGGACTCATTAATCAGTGTAGAATCACCCTGAAGTTGAATCAAGATCATAGGAGTTATGATGAAGAAGTTATCCCACTTTTAACCGAAGTGATTCCAGTTTACCCTGTTTGGAGATTTGGCAATTTCTTCTTGATACTAATAAAACCAGAATGAATCACGATGTAAGAAGCTTGATTTGGACTCATAAATCAGTGTAGAATCACCCTGAAGTTGAATCAAGATCATAGGAGTTATGATGAAGAAGTTATCCCACTTTTAACCGAAGTGATTCCAGTTTACCCTGTTTGGAGATTTGGCAATTTCTTCTTGATACTAATAAAACCAGAATGAATCAAGATGTAAGAAGATTTATTTGGACTCATAAATTAGTGGATAATTACCCTGAAGTTGAATCAATATCATAGGAGTTATGATGAAGATTTTATTCCACTTTTAACCGAAGTGATTCCAGTTTACCCTGTTTGGAGATTTGACAATTTCTTCTTGATTCTAATCAAACCAGAATGAATCACGATGTAAGAAGCTTGATTTGTACTCATACATCAGTGTAGAATCACCCTGAAGTTGAATCAAGATCATAGGAGTTATGATGAAGAAGTTATCCCACTTTTAACTGAAGTGACTCCAGTTTATCCTGTTTGGAGATTTGGCAATTTCTTCTTGATTCTAATCAAACCAGAATGAATCAAGATGAAAGAAGCTTTATTTGGACTTATAAATTAATGCAGAATCATCCTGAAGTTGAATCAATATCATTGGACTTATGATGAAGAAGTTATTCCACTTTTAACCGAAGTGATTCCAGTTTACCCTGTTTGGAGATTTGGCAATTTCTTCTTGATACTAATAAAACCAGAATGAATCACGATGTAAGAAGCTTGATTTGGACTCATAAATCAGTGTAGAATCACCCTGAAGTTGAATCAATATCATAGGAGTTATGATGAAGAAGTTATCCCACTTTTAACCGAAGTGATTCCAGTTTGCCCTGTTTGGAGATTTGGCAATTTCTTCTTGATACTAATAAAACCAGAATGAATCACGATGTAATAAGCTTGATTTGGACTCATAAATCAGTGTAGAATCATCCTGAAGTTGAATCAATATCATTGGACTTATGATGAAGAAGTTATCCCACTTTTAACCGAAGTGATTCCAGTTTGACCATGTTTGGAGATTTGACAATTTCTTCTTGATACTAATAAACCAGAATGAATCACGATGTAAGAAGCTTGATTTGGACTCATAAATCAGTGTAGAATCACCCTGAAGTTGAATCAATATCATAGGAGTTATGATGAAGAAGTTATCCTACTTTTAACCGAAGTGATTCTAGTTTGCCCTGTTTGGAGATTTGACAATTTATTCTTGATACTAATAAAACCAGTATGAATCACGATGTAAGAAGCTTGATTTGGACTCATTAATCAGTGTAGAATCTCCCTGAAGTTGAATCAAGATCATAGGAGTTATGATGAAGAAGTTATCCCACTTTTAACCAAAGTTATTCCAGTTTACCCTATTTGGAGATTTGGCAATATCTTCTTGATACAAATTAAACCAGAATGAATCAAGATGTAAGAAGCTTGATTTTGACTCATAAATCAGTTTAGAATCACCCTGAATTTGAATCAAGATCATAGGAGTTATGATGAAGAAGTTATCCCACTTTTCACCGAAGTGACTCCAGTTTACCCTGTTTGGAGATTTGGCAATTTCTTCTTGATTCTAATCGAACCAGAATGAATCAAGATGTAAGAAGATTTATTTGGACTCATAAATCAGTGGATAATTACCCTGAAGTTGCATCAATATCATAGGAGTTATGATGAAGATTTTATTCCACTTTTAACCGAAGTGATTCCAGTTTGCCCTATTTGGAGATTTGCCAATTTCTTCTTGATAATAATAAAACTAGAATGAATCACGATGTAAGAAGATTAATTTGGACTCATAAATCAGTGTAGAATCACCCTGAAGTTGAATCAAGATCATAGGAGTTATGATGAAGAAGTTATTCCACTTTTAACCGAAGTGATTCCAGTTTACCCTGTTTGGAGATTTGATAATTTCTTCTTCATACAAATAAAACCAGAATGAATCACGATGGTAAGAAGCTTGTTTTGGAATCATAAATAAGTTTAGAATCACCCTGAAGTTGAATCAAGATCATAGGAGTTATGATGAAGAAGTTAACCCACTTTTAATCGAAGTGATTCCAGTTTACCCTATTTGGAGATTTGGCAATTTCTTCTTAATACAAATAAAATCAGAATAATAACAATGTAAGAAGTTTGATTTGGACTCATAAATCAGTTTAGAATCACCCTGAATTTGAATCAAGATCATATGAGTTATGATGAAGAAGTTATCCCACTTTTAACGGAAAGTGACTCTAGTTTACCCTGTTTGGAGATTTCGCAATTTCTTCTTGATTCTAATCAAACCAGAATGAATCAAGATGTAAGAAGCTTTATTTGGAGTCATATATCAGTGTAGAATCATCCTAAAGTTGAATCAATATCATTGGAGTTATGATGAAGAAGTTATCCCACTTTTAACCGAAGTGATCCCAGTTTGCCGTATTTGGAGATTTGGCAATTTCTTCTTATAAAACCAGAACGAATCACGATGTAAGAAGCTTGATTTGGACTCATAAATCAGTGTAGAACCACCCTGAAGTTGAAGGAAGATCATAGGAGTTATGATGAAGAAGGAATCCGAGTTTTAACTGAAGCAACTCCAGTTTACCCTGTTTGGAGATTTGGCAATTTATTCTTGATTCTAATCAAACCAGAATGACTCAAGATGTAAGAGGCTTGATTTGGACTCATACATCAGTGCAGAATCATCCTGAAGTTGAATCAATATCATTGGACTTATGATGAAGAAGTTATTCCACTTTTAACCGAAGTGATTCCAGTTTACCTTGTTTGGAGATTTGGCAATTTCTTCTTGATTCTAATCAAACCAGAATGAATCACGATGTAAGAAGCTTGATTTGTACTCATAAATCAATGTAGAATCATCCTGAAGTTGAATCAATATCATAGGAGTTATGATGAAGAAGTTATCCCACTTTTAACCAAAGTGATTCCAGTTTACCTTTTTTGGTGATTTGTCAATTTCTTCTTGATTGTAATCAAACCAGAATTAATCAAGATGTAAAAATATTTATTTGGACTCATAAATCAGTGCAGAATCATCCTGAAGTTGAATCAATATTATTGGACTAATGATGAAGAAGTTATTCCACTTTTAACCGAAGTGATTCCAGTTTACACTGTTTGGAGATTTGACAATTTCTTCGTGATTCTAATCAAACCAGAATGAATCACGATGTAAGAAGTTTGATTTGTACTCATACATCAGTGTAGAATCACCCTGAAGTTGAATCAAGATCATAGGAGTTATGATGAAGAAGTTATCCCACTTTTAACTGAAGTGACTCCAGTTTATCCTGTTTGGAGATTTGACAATTTCTTCTTGATTCTAATCAAACCAGAATGAATCAAGATGAAAGAAGCTTTATTTGGACTTATAAATTAATGCAGAATCATCCTGAAGTTGAATCAATATCATTGGACTTATGATGAAGAAGTTATTCCACTTTTAACCGAAGTGATTCCAGTTTACCCTGTTTGGAGATTTGGCAATTTCTTCTTGATTCTAATCAAACCAGAATGAATCAAGATGTAAGAAGCTTGATTTTTACTCATAAATTAATGTAGAATCACCCTGAAGTTGAATCAATATCATAGGAGTTATGATGATGAAGTTATCCAACTTTTAACTGAAGTGATTCCATTTTACCATGTTTGGAGATTTGACAATTTCTTCTTGATTCTAATCAAACCAGAATTAATCACGATGTAAGAAGCTTGATTGGTACTCATAAATTAGTGTAGAATCACCCTGAAGTTTAATCAATATCATAGGAGTTATGATGAAGAAGTTATCTTACTTTTAACCGAAGTGATTCTAGTTTGCCCTGTTTGGAGATTTGACAATTTATTCTTGATACTAATAAAACCAGAATGAATCACGATGTAAGAAGCTTGATTTGGACTCATTAATCAGTGTAGAATCACCCTGAAGTTGAATCAAGATCATAGGAGTTATGATGAAGAAGTTATCCCACTTTTAATCGAAGTGATTCCAGTTTACCCTATTTGGAGATTTGGCAATTTCTTCTTAATACAAATAAAATCAGAATAATAACAATGTAAGAAGTTTGATTTGGACTCATAAATCAGTTTAGAATCACCCTGAATTTGAATCAAGATCATATGAGTTATGATGAAGAAGTTATCCCACTTTTAACCGAAAGTGACTCTAGTTTACCCTGTTTGGAGATTTCGCAATTTCTTCTTGATTCTAATCAAACCAGAATGAATCAAGATGTAAGAAGCTTTATTTGGAGTCATATATCAGTGTAGAATCATCCTAAAGTTTAATCAATATCATTGGAGTTATGATGAAGAAGTTATCCCACTTTTAACCGAAGTGATTCCAGTTTGCCCTATTTGGAGATTTGCCAATTTCTTCTTGATAATAATAAAACTAGAATGAATCACGATGTAAGAAGATTAATTTGGACTCATAAATCAGTGTAGAATCACCCTGAAGTTGAATCAAGATCATAGGAGTTATGATGAAGAAGTTATTCCACTTTTAACCGAAGTGATTCCAGTTTATCCTGTTTGGAGATTTGATAATTTCTTCTTGATTCTAATCAAACCATAATGAATCAATATGTAAGAATCTTGATTTGGACTCATAAATCAGTGGATAATCACCCTGAAGTTGAATCAATATCATAGGAGTTATGATGAAGAAGTTATCCCACTTTTAACCGAAGTGAATCCAGTTTATCCTGTTTGGAGATTTTGCAATTTCTACTTGATACTAAAAAAACCAGAATGAATCACGATGTAAGAAGCTTGATTTGTACTCATAAATAAGTGTAGAATTACCCTGAAGTTGAATCAAGATCATGGGAGTTATGATGAAGAAGTTATCCCACTTTTAACCAAAGTGATTCCAGTTTGTCCTGTTTGGAGAGTTTGCAATTTCTTCTTGATTCTAATCAAACCATAATGAATAAAGATGTCAGAATCTTGATTTGGACTCATAAATCAGTGGATAATCACCCTGAAGTTGAATCAATATCATATGAGTTATGATGAAGAAGTTATCCCACTTTTAACCGAAGTGACTCCAATTTACCTAGTTTGGAGATTTGTAATATGATCCTAGGATATTGCTCTGGATCAGATGGGATAGATCCTTGCCTAAATGAATCAGAGACTCAAGTTTGTCAAGGTATGTGGATCGATTGGTGACACAAAGAGATGCGGATGGACTCCTTGATACTCCTAGGATCTAGATCAGATATGACACACCAAACTAAAACCCTTAGACGCCGGATATGACTCACCAGCAAGCTCTTACACTCGACAAAGAAGAGAGAAAGAGTAGACAAAAGGTTTTCGATAAAGGACTGCTTGATTCAGATGAGAGTTTACAAGCGTTTAAATAGAGAAACCAAGGAATATGCCTTAGGTTTCGAGAAATAACATAACATAGAAACTATAGTCTAAAACATAACATAAGATAAATAGATAGAGTAGTCTCCTTAGTCTTGGACCGATATTAGCACCTAGGTGATGTGTGAAGTAACTTGTGGCCTCGTTAAAAACCTTCCTCCGGAAAACCTCTTTGGGACAAAACCAAGAGCAAGGAAAAGAGCACACACAAGTACTTGCCTAAGTACTAACTCAGCTAGATGAGGAGATAGCTTGAATGGTGATCAAGGTATCTCGGATCATCAAGCTTTGTCCAAGACCTTCTTCTTGTTTCCATACGAGTCTAAGTAATCCTCCAATGGCTCCATTTAGTTTCTTAGTTCTAGAACCAGTCATGGGACCTTCTGGAATGGCTAAGATATCTTCACTAGCTGATTGATCCATGGTTGAATTCCTGGTTACATCCTCTTCCTTGTAAGAAGGTTGATTTGGACTCATAAATCAGTTTAGAATCACCCTGAATTTGGTCAAGATCATAGGAGTTATGATGAAGAAGTTATCCCACTTTTAACCGAAGTGACTCCAGTTTACCTTGTTTGGAGATTTCGCAATTTCTTCTTGATTCTAATCAAACCAAAATGAATCAAGATGTAAGAAGCTTGATTTGGAGTCATAAAACAGTATAGAATCATCCTGAAGTTGAATCAATATCATTGGAGTTATGATGAAGAAGTTATACCACTTTTAACCGAAGTGATCCCAGTTTGCAGTATTTGGAGATTTGGCAATTTCTTCTTGATACTAATAAAACCAGAATGAATCACGATGTAAGAAGCTTGATTTGGACTCATAAATCAGTGTATAACCACCCTGAAGTTGAAGCAAGATCATAGGAGTTATGATGAAGAAGTTATCCCACTTTTAACTGAAGTGACTCCAGTTTACCCTTTTTGGAGATTTGGCAATTTCTTCTTGATTCTAATCAAACCAGAATGAATCAAGATGTAAGAAGCTTGATTTGGACTCATAAATCAGTGCAGAATCATCCTGAAGTTGAATCAATATCATTGGACTTATGATGAAGAAGTTATTCCACTTTTAACCGAAGTGATTCCAGTTTACCCTGTTTGGAGATTTGACAATTTCTTCGTGATTCTAATCAAACCAGAATGAATCACGATGTAAGAAGCTTGATTTGTACTCACACATCAGTGTAGAATCACCCTGAAGTTGAATCAATATCATAGGAGTTATGATGAAGAATTTATCCCACTTTTAACCGAAGCGATTCCAGTTTACCCTGTTTGGAGATTTGGTAATTTATTCTTGATACTAATAAAACCAGAATGAATCACGATGTAAGAAGCTTTATTTGAACTCATTAATAAGTATAGAATCACCCTGAAGTTGAATCAAGATCATAGGAGTTATGATGAAGAAGTTATCCCACTTTTAACTGAAGTGACTCCAGTTTACCCTATTTGGAGATTTGGCAATTTCTTCTTGATTCTAATCAAACCAGAATGAATCAAGATGTAAGAAGCTTTATTTGGACTCATTAATCAGTGGATAATTACCCTGAAGTTGAATCAATATCATAGGAGTTATGATGAAGATTTTATTCCACTTTTAACCGAAGTGATTCCAGTTTGCCCTATTTGGAGATTTGCCAATTTCTTCTTGATAATAATAAAACTAGAATGAATCACGATGTAAGAAGCTTAATTTGGACTCATAAATCAGTGTAGAATCACCCTGAAGTCGAATCAAAATCATAGGAGTTATGATGAAGAAGTTATCCCACTTTTAACCGAAGTGATTCTAGTTTGCCCTGTTTCGAGAGTTGGCAATTTCTTCTTGATACTAATAAAACGAGAATGAATCACGATGTAAGAAGCTTGATTTGGACTAATAAATCAGTGTAGAATCACCCTGAAGTTGAATCAAGATCATAGGAGTTATGATGAAGAAGTTATCCCACTTTTAACCGAAGTGACTCCAGTTTACCCTATTTGGAGGTTTGGCAATTTCTTCTTGATTCTAATCAAACCAGAATGAATCAAGATGTAAGAAGCTTGATTTGGACTCATAAATAAGTTTAGAATCCCCTGAAGTTGAATCAATATCATAGGAGTTATGATGAAGAAGTTATCCCACTTTTAACCGAAGTGACTCCAGTTTACCTTGTTTGGAGATTTCGCAATTTCTTCTTGATTCTAATCAAACCAGAATGAATCAAGATGTAAGAAGCTTGATTTGGAGTCATAAATCAGTGTAGAATCATCCTGAAGTTGAACAATATCATTGGAGTTATGATGAAGAAGTTATCCCACTTTTAACCGAAGTGATTCTAGTTTGCCGTATTTGGAGATTGGCAATTTCTTCTTGATACCAATAAAACCAGAACGAATCACGATGTAAGAAGCTTGATTTGGACTCATAAATCAGTTTAGAACCACCCTAAAGTTGAAGCAAGATCATCGGAGTTATGATGAAGAAGTTATCCCACTTTTAACTGAAGTGACTCCAGTTTACCCTGTTTGGAGATTTGGCAATTTCTGTTGAACAAAATAAGAAATGGAGCACAAGTGTTGATCTGAGTAAAGGAAGAAGAGAGGCTTAAACCAAGGGAATGGGATCAAGAGGAAGGAAGTGCAAAGCTAGGGCGAGTGTACGGACAGTACGGACTGTACGGCCTACTGTACGGACAACTCGACCAAGGTGTGTTTAAACTCAACTTAAACACATTCTGATCTTGTGCAAAAATAGGGCAAAGTGTACGGATGGGCCTAGGCCGTACAACTCCCTATCCGTACAAGGCAAGAACGTGGAACACAAGGAAGGAAGAAGCCAAGGTAAATGGGTGCAAGGTTAAAGAGAAGTTAACTTGACCCTTATCCGGTAAGAAGAGAGGAGACTCGCGGATAAGGCTTGACCAAGACAGGCTGGCTCGAGCTGGAAAAGAGAAGGCATCTGGTCAAGATGCCAAAGGCATCAAGCTTCCTCAGCCAAGCATTCAAACAAGGGGCGCCTCTCCTTTAGACTGACCACGTTTCCCTCTTGCTTACCTTAACCTTTATTATCGTTTGTGGATGAGGTTAATGCTTCTCTATATATATTGTAACCTATACTCAGATTAATAAATAAGAAAACATTTCGAGTCTACTCTTTTCTCTCTAGTTCTTGAGCTCCCAAATGGGTTCTTGAACAAATTGGCTCCTACTCTCTTACTTTCTCTCTCAATCTCTTCTAATCTCTCTATTATACTATATTCTACCTTTACATACTCAGATTCTACTCATTCTTTCAATTTCTTCTTGATTCTAATCAAACCAGAATGAATCAAGATGTAAGAAGCTTGATTTGGACTCATCAATCAGTGCAGAATCATCCTGAAGATGAATCAATATCATTGGACTTATCATGAAGAAGTTATTCCACTTTTTACCGAAGTGATTCCAGTTTACCCTGTTTGGAGATTTGACAATTTCTTCGTGATTCTAATCAAACCAGAATGAATCACGATGTAAGAAGCTTGATTTGTACTCATACATCAGTGTAGAATCACCCTGAAGTTGAATCAATATCATAGGAGTAATGATGAAGAAGTTATGCCACTTTTAACCGAAGTGATTCCAGTTTGCCTTGTTTGGAGATTTGACAATTTCTTCGTGATTCTAATCAAACCAGAATGAATCACGATGTAAGAAGCTTGATTTGTACTCATACATCAGTGTAGAATCACCCTGAAGTTGAATCAATATCATAGGAGTTATGATGAAGAAGTTATCCCACTTTTAACTGAAGTGATTCCAGTTAGTCTTGTTTGGAGATTTGGCAATTTATTCTTGATACTAATAAAACCAGAATGAATCACGATGTAAGAAGCTTGATTTGGACTCATTAATCAGTATAGAATCACCCTGAAGTTGAATCAAAATCATAGGAGTTATGATGAAGAAGTTATCCCACTTTTAACCGAAGTTATTCCAGTTTACCCTATTTGGAGATTTGGCAATATCTTCTTGATACAAATAAAACCAGAATGAATCACGATGTAAGAAGCTTGATTTTGACTCATAAATCAGTTTAGAATCACCCTGAATTTGAACCAAGATCATAGGAGTTATGATGAAGAAGTTATCCCACTTTTCACCGAAGTGACTCAAGTTTACCCTGTTTGGAGATTTGGCAATTTCTTCTTGATTCTAATCAAACCAGAATGAATCAAGATGTAAGAAGCTTTATTTGGACTCATTAATCAGTGGATAATTACCCTGAAGTTGAATCAATATCATAGGAGTTATGATGAAGATGTTATTCCACTTTTAACCGAAGTGATTCCAGTTTGCCTTATTTGGAGATGTGGCAATTTCTTCTTGATAATAATAAAACTAGAATGAATCACGATGTAAGAAGCTTAATTTGGACTCATAAATCAGTTTAGAATCACCCTGAAGTTGAATCAAAATCATAGGAGTTATGATGAAGAAGTTATCCCACTTTTAACCGAAGTGATTCCAGTTTGCCCTGTTTGGAGAGTTGGCAATTTCTTCTTGATACTAATAAAACGAGAATGAATCACGATGTAAGAAGCTTGATTTGGACTCATAAATCAGTGTAGAATCACCCAGAAGTTGAATCAAGATCATAGGAGTTATGATGAAGAAGTTATCCCACTTTTAACCGAAGTGACTTCAGTTTACCATATTTGGAGATTTGGCAATCTCTTCTTGATTCTATTCAAACCAGAATGAATCAAGGTGTAAGAAGCTTGATTTTGGACTCATAAATCAGTTTAGAATCACCCTGAAGTTGAATCAATATCATAGGAGTTATGATGAAGACGTTATTCCACTTTTAACCGACGTGATTCCAGTTTACCCTATTTGGAGAATTGGCAATTTCTTCTTGATTCTAATCAAACCAGAATGAATCAAGAAGTAAGAATCTTGATTTGGACTCATAAATCAGAGTAGAATCAAGCTGAAGTTGAATCAATATCATTGGACTTATGATGAAGAAGTTATCCCACTTTTAACCGAAGTTATCCCAATTTACCATGTTTGGAGATTTGGCAATTTATTCTTGATACTAATAAAACCAGAATGAATCCCGATGTAAGAAGCTTGATTTGGACTCATTAATCATTGTAGAATCACCCTGAAGTTGAATCAAGATCATAAGAGTTATGATGAAGAAGTTATCCCACTTTTAACTGAAGTGATTCCAGTTTACCTTGTTTGGAGATTTGATAATTTCTTCTTGATACAAATAAAACCAGAATGAATCACGATGTAAGAAGCTTGTTTTGGACTCATAAACAAGCTTAGAATCACCCTGAAGTTGAATCAAGATCATAGGAGTTATGATGAAGAAGTTAACCCACTTTTAACCGAAGTGATTCCAGTTTACCCTATTTGGAGATTTGGCAATTTCTTCTTAATACAAATAAAACCAGAAAGAATCACGATGTAAGAAGGTTGATTTGAACTCATAAATCAGTTTAGAATCACCCTGAATTTGAATCAAGATCATAGGAGTTATGATGAAGAAGTTATCCCACTTTTAACCGAAGTGACTCCAGTTTACCTTGTTTGGAGATTTCGCAATTTCTTCTTGATTCTAATCAAACCAGAATGAATCAAGATGTAAGAAGCTTGATTTGGAGTCATAAATCAGTTTAGAATCATCCTGAAGTTGAATCAATATCATTGGAGTTATGATGAAGAAGTTATCCCACTTTTAACCAAAGTGATCCCAGTTTGTCGTGTTTGGAGATTTGGCAATTTCTTCTTGATACTAATAAAACCAGAACGAATCACGATGTAAGAAGCTTGATTTGGACTCATAAATCAGTGTAGAACCACCCTGAAGTTGAAGCAAGATCATAGGAGTTATGATGAAGAAGTTAACCCACTTTTAACCGAAGTGATTCCAGTTTACCATGTTTGGAGATTTGGCACTTTCTTCTTAATACAAATAAAAACAGAATGAATCACGATGTAAGAAGGTTGATTTGGACTCATAAATCAGTTTAGAATCACCCTGAATTTGAATCAAGATCATAGGCGTTATGATGAAGAAGTTATCCCACTTTTAACCGAATTGACTCCAGTTTACCTTGTTTGGAGATTTCGCAATTTCTTCTTGATTCTAATAAAACCAGAATGAATCAAGATGTAAGAAGCTTGATTTGGAGTCATAAATCAGTGTAGAATCATCCTGAAGTTGAATCAATATCATTGGAGTTATGATGAAGAAGTTATCCCACTTTTAACCGAAGTGATCCCAGTTTGCCGTATTTGGAGATTTGGCAATTTCTTCTTGATACTAAAAAAACCAGAACGAATCACGATGTAAGAAGCTTGATTTTGACTCATAAATCAGTGTAGAACCACCCTGAAGTTGAAGCAAGATCATAGGAGTTATGATGAAGAAGTTATCCCACTTTTAACTGAAGTGACTCCAGTTTATCCTCTTTGGAGATTTGGCAATTTCTTCTTGATTCTAATCAAACCAGAATGAATCAAGATGAAAGAAGCTTGATTTGGACTCATAAATCAGTGCAGAATCATCCTGAAGTTGAATCAATATCATTGGACTTATGATGAAGAAGTTATTCCACTTTTAACCGAAGTGATTCCAGTTTACCCTGTTTGGAGATTTGACAATTTCTTCATGATTTCAATCAAACCAGAATGAATCACGATGTAAGAAGCTTGATTTGTACTCATACATCAGTGTAGAATCACCCTGAAGTTGAATAAAATATCATAGGAGTTATGATGAAGAAGTTATCCCACTTTTAACCGAAGTGACTCCAGTTTACCTTGTTTGGAGATTTCGCAATTTCTTCTTGATTCTAATCAAACCAGAATAAATCACGATGTAAGAAGCTTGATTTTGACTCATAAATCAGCTTAGAATCACCCAGAATTTGAATCAAGATCATAGGAGTTATGATGAAGAAGTTATCCCACTTTTAACCAAAGTGACTCCAGTTTACCTTGTTTGGAGATTTCACGATTTCTTCTTGATTCTAATCAAATCAGAATGAATCAAGATGTAAGAAGCTTAATTTGGAGTAATAAATCAGTGTAGAATCATCATGAAGTTGAATCAATATCATTGGAGTTATGATGAAGAAGTTATCCCACTTTTAACCGAAGTGATCCCAGTTTGCCGTATTTGGAGATTTGGCAATTTCTTCTTGATACTAATAAAACCAGAACGAATCACGATGTAAGAAGCTTGATTTGGACTCATAAATCAGTGTAGAATCACCCTGAAGTTGAAGCAAGATCATAGGAGTTATGATGAAGAAGTTATCCCACTTTTAACTGAAGTGATTCCAGTTTACCTTGTTTGGAGATTTGATAATTTCTTCTTGATACAAATAAAAACAGTATGAATCACGATGTAAGAAGCTTTTTTTGGACTCATAAATAAGTTTAGAATCACCCTGAAGTTGAATCAAGATCATAGGAGTTACGATGAAGAAGTTAACCCAAGTTTAACCGAAGTGATTCCAGTTTACCCGGTTTGGCGATTTGGCACTTTCTTCTTGATTCTAATCAAACCAGAATGAATCAAGATGTAAGAAGCTTTATTTGGACTCATAAATCAGTGGATAATTACCATGAAGTTGAATCAATATCATAGGAGTTATGATGAAGATGTTATTCCACTTTTAACCGAACTGATTCCAGTTTGCCGTATTTGGAGATTTGACAATTTCTTCTTGATAATAATAAAATTAGAATGAATCACGATGTAAGAAGCTTAATTTGGACTCATAAATCAGTGTAGAATCACCCTGAAGTTGAATCAAAATCATAGGAGTTATGATGAAGAAGTTATCCCACTTTTAACCGAAGTAATTCCAGTTTGCCCTGTTTGGAGAGTTGACAATTTCTTCTTGATACTAATAAAATAAGAATGAATCATGATGTAAGAAGCTTGATTTGGACTCATAAATCAGTGTAGAATCATCCTGAAGTTGAATCAAGATCATAGGAGTTATGATGAAGAAGTTATCCCACTTTTAACCGAAGTGACTCTAGTTTACCATTTTTGGAGATTTGGCAATTTGTTCTTGATTCTAATCAAACCAGAATGAATCAAGATGTAAGAATCTTGATTTGAAATTATAAATCAGTTTAGAATCACCCTGAAGTTGAATCAAGATCATAGGAGTTATGATGAAGAAGTTAACCCCCTTTTAACCGAAGTGACTCCAGTTTACCCTGTTTGGAGATTTGGCAATTTCTTCTTGATTCTAATCAAACCAGAATGACTCAAGATGTAAGAAGCTTGATTTAGACTCATATATCAGTTTAGTTGAATCAATATCATTGGAGTTATGATGAAGAAGTTATCCCACTTTTAACCGAAGTGATCCCAGTTTGGCAATTTCCTCTGGATACTAACCGAAGTGATTCCAGTTTACCCTGTTTGGAGAGTTTGCAATTTCTTCTTGATTCTAATCAAACCATAATGAATCAAGATGTAAGAATCTTGATTTGGACTCATAAATCAGTGGAAAATCACCCTGAATTTGAATCAATATCATAGGAGTTATGATGAAGAAGTTATCCCACGTTTAACCGAAGTGAATCCAGTTTACCCTTTTTGGAGATTTTGCAACTTCTTCTTGATACTAAAAAAACAGAATGAATCACGATTTAAGAAGCTTGATTTGGACTCATAAATCAGTGTAGAATTACCCTGAAGTTGAATCAAGATCATGGGAGTTATGATGAAGAAGTTATCCCACTTTTAACCGAAGTGACTCTAGTTTACCATTTTTGGAGATTTGGCAATTTGTTCTTGATTCTAATCAAACCAGAATGAATCAAGATGTAAGAATCTTGATTTGGACTAATAAATCAGTGGATAATCACCCTGAAGTTGAATCAATATCATAGGAGTTATGATGAAGAAGTTATCCCACTTTTAACCGAAGTGACTCCAATTTACCTTGTTTGGAGATTTGGCAATTACTTATTGATTCTAATCAAACCAGAATGAATAAAGATGTAAGAATCTTGATTTGGACTCATAAATCAGTGCAGAATCATCCTGAAGTTGAATCAATATCATTGGACTTATGATGAAGAAGTTATTCCACTTTTAACCGAAGTGATTCCAGTTTATCCTGTTTGGAGATTTGGCAATTTCTTCTTGATTTTAATCAAACCAGAATGAATCACGATGTAATAATCTTGATTTTTACTCATAATTCAATGTAAAATCATCCTGAAGTTGAATCAATATCGTAGGAGTTATGATGAAGAAGTTATCCCACTTTTAACCGAAGTGACTCCAGTTTACCCTGTTTGGAGATTTGGCAATTTCTTCTTGAATCTATTCAAAACAGAATGAATCAAGATGTAAGAAGCTTTATTTATACTCATAAATAAGTGGATAATCACCCAGAAGTTGAATCAATATCATAGGAGTTATGATGAAGATGTTATTCCACTTTTAACCGACGTGATTCCAGTTTACCCTGTTTGGAGAATTGGCAATTTCTTCTTGATTCTAATCAAACCAGAATGCATCAAGATGTAAGAATCTTTATTGGGACTTATAAATCAGAGTAGAATCATCCTGACGTTGAATTAATATCATTGGACATATGATGAAGAAGTTATCCCACTTTTAACTGAAGTGATCCCAGTTTACTATGTTTGGAGATTTGGCAATTTATTCTTGATACTAATAAAACGAGAATGAATCACGATGTAAGAAGCTTGATTTGGACTCATTAATCATTGTAGAATCACCGTGAAGTTGAATCAAGATCATAAGAGTTATGATGAAGAAGTTATCCCACTTTTAACCGAAATGATTCCAGTTTACCTTGTTTGGAGATTTGATAATTTCTTCTTGATACAAATAAAACCATAATGAATCACGATGTAAGAAGCTTTTTTTGGACTCATAAATAAGTTTAGAATCACCTTGAAGTTGAATCAAGATCATAGGAGTTATGATGAAGAAGTTAACCCACTTTTAAACGAAGTGATTCCAGTTTACCCTGTTTGGAGATTTGGCAATTTCTTCTTAATACAAATAAAACCAGAATTAATCACGATGTAAGAAGGTTGATTTGGACTCATAAATCAGTTTAGAATCACCCTGAATTTGAGTCAAGATCATAGGAGTTATGACGAAGAAGTTATCCCAGTTTTAACCGAAGTGACTCCAGTTTACCCTGTTTGGAGATTTCGTAATTTCTTCTTGATTCTAATCAAACCAGAGTGAATCAAGATGTAAGAAGCTTGATTTGGACTCATAAATCAGTGCAGAATCATCCTGAAGTTGAATCAATATCATTGGAGTTATGATGAAGAAGTTATCCCACTTTTAACCGAAGTGATCCCAGTTTGCCGTATTTGGAGATTTCGCAATATCTTCTTGATATAAATAAAACAAGAATGAATCAAGATGTAAGAAGCTTGATTTCGACTCATAAATCAGTTTAGAATCACGCTGAATTTGAATCAAGATCATAGGAGTTATGATGAAGAAGTTATCCCACTTTTCACCGAAGTGACTCCAGTTCACCCTGTTTGGAGATTTCACAATTTCTTCTTGATTCTAATGAAACCAGAATGAATAAATATGTAAGAAGCTTGATTTGGATTCATAAATCAGTGTAGAATCATCCTGAATTTGAATCAATATCATTGGAGTTATGAAGAAGAAGTTATCCCACTTTTAACCGAAGTGATCCCAGTTTGCCGTATTTGGAGATTTGGCAATTTCTTCTTGATACTAATAAAACCAGAACGAATCACGAAGTAAGAAGCTTTATTTGGACTCATAAATCAGTGTAGAACCACCCTGAAGTTGAAGCAAGATCATAGGAGTTATGATGAAGAAGTTATCCCACTTTTAACTGAAGTGACTCCAGTTTACCCTGTTTGGAGATTTGGCAATTTCTTCTTGATTCTAATCAAACCAGAATGAATCAAGATGTAGGAAGCTTGATTTGGACTCATAAATCAGTGCAGAATCATCCTGAAGTTGAATCAATATCATTGGACTTATGATGAAGAAGTTATTCCACTTTTAACCGAAGAGATTCCAGTGTACCATGTTTGGAGATTTGACAATTTCTTCGTGATTCTAATCAAACCAGAATGAATCACGATGTAAGAAGCTTGATTTTTACTAATAAATCAGTGAAGAATCACCCTGCAGTTGAATCAATATCATAGGAGTTATGATGAAGAAGTTATCTCACTTTTAACCGAAGTGATTCCAGTTTGCCCTGTTTGGAGATTTGGCAATTTATTCTTGATACTAATAAAACCAGAATGAATCACGATGTAAGAAGCTTGATTTGGACTCATTAATCAGTGTAGAATCACCCTGAAGTTGAATCAAGATCATAGGAGTTATGATGAAGAAGTTATCCCACTTTTAACTGAAGTTATTCCAGTTTACCCTATTTGGAGATTTGGCAATATCTTCTTGATACAAATAAAACCAGAATGAATCACGATGTAAGAAGCTTGATTTTGACTCATAAATCAGCTTAGAATCACCCTGAATATGAATCAAGATCATAGGAGTTATGATGAAGAAGTGATCCCACTTTTCACTGAAGTGACTCCAGTTTACCATGTTTGCAGATTTGACAATTTCTTCTTGATTCTAATCAAACCAGAATGAATCAAGATGTAAGAAGCTTGATTTAGACTCATAAATCAGTGCAGAATCATCCTGAAGTTGAATCAATATCATTGGACTTATGATGAAGAAGTTATTCCACTTTTAACCAAAGTGATTCCAGTTTACCTTGTTTAGAGATTTGGCAATTTCTTCTTGATTCTAATCAAACCAGAATGAAACACGATGTAAGTAGCTTGATTTGTAGTAATAAATCAATGTAGAATCATCTTGAAATTGAATTAATATGATAGGAGTTATGATGAAGAAGTTATCCCACTTCTAACCGAAGTGATTCCAGTTTACCTTGTTTGGTGATTTGTCAATTTCTTCTTGATTGTAATCAAACCAGAATTAATCAAGATGTAAAAAGCCTGACTTGGACTCATAAATCAGTGCAGAATCATCCTGAAGTTGAATCAATATCATTGGAGTTATGATGAAGAAGTAATCCCACTTTTAACCGAAGTGATTCCAGTTTGCCATGTTTGGAGATTTGGCAATTTATTCTTAATACTAATAAAACCATAATGAATCACGATGTAAGAAGTTTGATTTGGACTCATTAATCAGTGTAGAATCACCCTGAAGATGAATAAAGATCGTAGGAGTTATGATGAAGAAGTTATCCCACTTTTAAACGAAGTTATTCCAGTTTTCCATGTTTGGAGATTTGGCAATTTATTCTTGATACTAATAAAACCAGAATGAATCACGATTTAAGAAGCTTGATTTTGACTCATAAATCAGTTTAGAATCACCCTGAATTTGAATCAAGATCATATGAGTTATGATGAAGATGTTATCCCACTTTTCACCGAAGTGACTCCATTTCACCCTGTTTGGAGATTTCGCAATTTCTTCTTGATTCTAATCAAAACAGAATGAATAAATATGTAAGAAGCTTGATTTGGAGTCATAAATCAGTGTAGAATCATCCTGAATTTGAATCAATATCATTGGAGTTATGATGAAGAAGTTATCCCACTTTTAACCGAAGTGATCCCAGTTTGCCGTATTTGGAGATTTGGCAATTTCTTCTTGATACTAATAAAACCAGAACGAATCACGATGTAAGAAGCTTGATTTGGACTCAAAAAGCAGTGTAGAACCACCCTGAAGTTTAAGCAAGATCTTAGGAGTTATGATGAAGAAGTTATCCCACTTTTAACTAAAGTGACTTCAGTTTACCCTGTTTTGAGATTTGACAATTTCTTCTTGATTCTAATAAAACCAGAATGAATCAAGATGTAAGAAGCTTGATTTGGACTCAAAAATCAGTGCAGAATCATCCTGAAGTTGAATCAATATCATTAGACTTATGATGAAGAAGTTATTCCACTTTTAACCGAAGTTATTCCAGTTTACCCTGTTTGGAGATTTGACACTTTCTTCTTTATTCTAATCAAACCAGAATGAATCACGATGAAAGAAGCTTAATTTGTACTCATAAATTAATGTAGAATCATCCTGAAGTTGAATCAATATAATAGGAGTTATGATGAAGAAGTTATCCCAATTTTAACCGAAGTGATTCCAGTTTACCTTGTTTGGTGATTTGTCAATTTCTTCTTGATTGTAATCAAACCAGAATTAATCAAGATGTAAAAATCTTGATTTGGACACATAAATCAGTGCAGAATCATCCTGAAATTGAATCAAAATCATAGGAGTTATGATGAAGAAGTTATCCCACTTTTAACAGAAGTGATTCCATTTTGGCCTGTTTGGAGAGTTGACAATTTCTTCTTGATACTAATAAAACGAGAATGAATCACAATGTAAGAAGCTTGATTTGGACTCATAAATCAGTGCAGAATCACCCTGAAGTTGAATCAAGATCATAGGAGTTATGATGAAGAAGTTATTCCACTTTTAACCGAAGTGACTCCAGTTTACCCTTTTTGGAGATTTGGCAATTTGTTCTTGATTCTAATCAAACCAGAATGAATCAAAATGTAAGAAGCTTGATTTGGACTCATAAATTAGTTTAGAATCACCCTGAAGTTGAATCAAGATTATAGGAGTTATGATGAAGAACTTAACCCCCTTTTAACCGAAGTGACTCCAGTTTACCCTGTTTGGAGATTTGGCAATTTCTTCTTGATTCTAATCAAACCAGACTGATCAAGATGTAAGAAGCTTGATTTGGACTCATAAATCAGTGTAGAATCATCCTGAAGTTGAATCATAATCATTGGAGTTATGATGAAGAAGTTATCCCACTTTTAACCGAAGTGATCCCAGTTTGCCCTTTTTGAGATTTGGCAATTTCTCTGGATACTAATAAAACCAGAATGAATCACGAATGTAAGAAGCTTGATTTGGACTCATAAATAAGTGTATAATCATCCTGAAGTTGAATCAAGATCATAGGAGTTATGATGAAGAAGTTATTACCACTTTTAACCGAAGTGATTCCAATTTACAATGTTTGGAGAGTTTGCAATTTCTTCTTGATTCTAATCAAACCATAATGAATCAAGATGTAAGAATCTTAATTTGGACTTATAAATCAGTGGAAAATCACCCTGAAGTTGAATCAATATCATAGGAGTAATGATGAAGAAGTTATCCCTCTTTAACCGAAGTGAATCCAGTTTACACTGTTTGGATATTTTGCAATTTCTTCTTGATACTAAAAAACCAGAATGAATAACGATGTAAGAAGCTTGATTTGGACTCATAAATCAGTGTAGAATTACCCTGAAGTTGAATCAAGATCATGGGAGTTATGATGAAGAAGTTATCCCACTTTTAACCGAAGTGATTCCAGTTTGTTCTGTTTGGAGAGTTTTTGCAATTCTCTTCTTGATTCTAATCAAACCATAATGAATAAAGATGTAAGAATCTTGACTTGAACTCATAAATCAGTGGATAATCACCCTGAAGTTGAATCAATATCATAGGAGTTATGATGAAGAAGTTATCCCACTTTTAACCGAAGTGACTCCAATTTACCTTGTTTGGAGATTTGGCAATTACTTCTAGATTGTAATCAAACCAGAATGAATAAAGATGTAAGAATCTTGATTTGGACTCATAAATCAGTGCAGAATCATCCTGAGGTTGAAGCAATATCATAGGAGTTATGATGAAGAAGTTATCCCACTTTTAACCGAAGTGACTCCAGTTTACCCTGTTTGGAGATTTGGCAATTTCTTCTTGATTCTAATCAAAACAGAATGAATCAAGATGTAAGAAGCGTTATTTAGACTCATAAATCAGTGTAGAATCACTGAAGTTGGCACTTTCAGATTGATTTGGAGTCATAAATCAGTGTAGAATCATCCTTAATTTGAATCAATATCATTGGAGTTATGATGAAGAAGTTATCCCACTTTTAACCGAAGTGATCCAGTTAGCCTGTATTTGGAGATTTGGCAATTTTCTTCTTGATACTAATAAAACCAGACGAATCACGATGTAAGAAGCTTGACTTGGACTCATAAATCAGTGTAGAACCACCCTGAAGTTGAAGCAAGATCATAGGAGTTATGATGAAGAAGTTATCCCACTTTTAACTGAAGTGACTCCAGTTTACTCTGTTTGGAGATTTGGTAATTTCTTCTTGATTCTAATCAAACCAGAATGAATTCAAGATGTCTAAGAAGGTTGATTTGGACTCATAAATCAGTGCATAATCATCCATGAAGTGTGAATCAATATCATTGGACTTATGATGAAGAAGTTATTCCACTTTTAACCGAAGTGATTCCAGTTTATCCTGTTTGGAGATTTGACACTTTCTTCTTGATTCTAATCAAACCAGAATGAATCACGATGTAAGAATCTTGATTTTTACTCATAAATCAATGTAGAATCATCCTGAAGTTGAATCAATATCATAGGAGTTATGATGAAGAAGTTATCCCAATTTTAACCGAAGTGATTCCAGTTTACCTTGTTTGGTGATTTGTCAATTTCTTCGTTTGATTGATTAAGTCAACCAGAGATAATCAAGACGATGTAAAGCTTGATTGCGACTCACAAATCAGTGCAGAATCATCCTGAAGTTGAGATAATATCATGTTGAGTATCGATGAGCAGAAGTTATCACACTTTTAACCTCCCAGATACAAGTGTATCCCAGTTTGCCGTATTTGCCTATTCCGTCCCCACACCACACCCTACTCACCCTAATTTCCTACAAAACTGCGTATCCATCGATGACTTTGGCAATTCTTCTTGATACTATATAAAACCAGAACGAATCACACGATGTAAGAGCATTGACTATGGATCACAATATCAGGTCTGTAGAACCACCCTGTAGTTGAAGCAAGATCCAAACTAAGGGAGTAACTCAGAATGGTAAACGCAAGAGTATTATTATAATTTGCCCGACGTGCACCCATTGGTGTGTTGAACTGAAGTGACCTCCACCCCAGACCCGCAGATACTAGTTTTGTGTTGACAGTGGGATGAATTTCGAGGCCACAGACCCTTTTCTCGGTCCATATGATTTCTAACCTCGAAACCCACCATTGATAGTAGCAGCATTCAACAGATATCGTAACGAATAAAACAGAAGCTCTTCTGATTTTTTGACTGTCATAAATAGTAGAATTATCACCAGTTTGTAAGACTCCAGAATTCATCCTGAAGTTGAATCAATATCATTCGCGAACATTATATGAAGAGTATTCCCACTTTTAACCGACTGACCATTGCAATATCTAGATTACTGCACCTCACCCAGCATCCGTCATTTCCTTTAGTTTGGGCTCTTGTTGGTGTACGATAATTTTAGGCTCAAATGTACTAAATCTTGATTCTAATCAAACAAGTGGAGACCATTGAAAATCACAGATTGTAAGAAGCTTATGATTTCTTTAGTCACTAAAATCTCCAACTGATTAATTTCATTGGAGGCGTCCTAAAAGTATGCTTTGTTATGATTGAGCCTATCAATATTGCCAAATCTATGCAGTAGAATCACTTTTTCCCTGATGTAGAGGTCTCACGAAATATCCACACAGAAAGTTCAGGCCCAGGCTTTTTATACACCCCGTTAATCGCATTCTCTTCTTGACAGGTATCATATATCCTTCCAACTACTCCAGCCCAAAACCCGCTTAACTTAGTGATTAGACTCCTCACGTATAAATATTATGATACTAGTATGAACACATAAAAGTAATTAAGAATTTGTATCTATTATTTAGCCAAATCCGTAGAATCTTATTATCACACCTTTTTCTTATTATTACCAAAAATCATAGACTAATATTATAATTATACCGTACATCAACATACCCTCAGCACAAAATTGATTGAAATGCATACTGATCGGTGTATGACAGCTTACGAGGAACTGGATGTATTTACTTGGACTCATTATAATATTGCTTAGCACTTGGAGGCCACACGAGATATGCAATGACTCCACTATATTTGAAAGTTGTAGAGTCCCTGGAGAGTTTAAATTTTGCCATTCTTGGATTGATCCCACTATTCTGTAACGCCTTATGGTAAAATAGCAGGAATTAAGGTCCATCGCACTATATATGAGAACTCCCCCATCACCCACCCCGACTCATCTCTAATTACGCCTGAAGTGTGAGATTTCCCCCCCACATTTCGTTAACCCCCTGTTGTGTTGGAGAATACGTGTGGCCGGTGTGAAGTTTTCTGTCCGTGAAATTGTTCGTCTAATTTTCCAAAGGACTTGGAAAATATATAATTTTTGCCACCAACTGAACATCAACACATGATTTTCGCCAGCTGCCTAATGTTTAGCCCCATTCGTATGAGTATCTAGCGATTATCAACACTCCACCCAGAATATGTATGTATATAAGTCCATACTATTTCACTTACTTCAGTGGGCCAACTTCAAACTACACTAACTCTTAAGTTCTCTCTAATTAAATCAAGTGTTTCTTAATGCTTAAATAGTTAATTGTAATCCACTCTCTCTATGACCGACAACATGTGAATGCACTTTACATAACATGAAAACCTAAATCAATTCTAAATAAACTATTTATTATATACCAATATCCATATACAACCAGAGAAAATTGAGATAAGTTATTGCATGAAGAAGAAGTATATCATATCTACCAAACTCCATCTAATGGTTAAACACCCCCGCTAAGTTTTAAGCTATAAGTTGATTCCAGTGTGCTGAATCCACCACCCATGCTCTGTCTAATTTACGAATCTATTTTCAGTTGGGGACACCATTAAATCATTTTAAACAGACCGATGATAAATACATCATTGGCCTGATTGGTTAAAAGCTGGTAGCTTTGATTTTTTGTGTCTCGTGTAGAAAAGTTGTAGAGTCGATTTTTATGTTCCATAATCTCGATAGATTTTATTGCTTTTTGACAATTTTGGCTTGTTTAAAGATTAATTTGAGACTAAGCTTCAAGTTTTCTTTTTTAACGATTTGGACTACAATTAACGTCAATGTTTAATAGAAATCCACCCTGGTGTGAATGCACTTCAGTTGTAGTTAGATTTAGTTGAATTACAATCCTATACACTATATTAAGACAACATAGGAGTAGAAATTAAATAAAAATTTTAAGTATTTCCAATCCGGATAATGATTACATTGTGTACTGAGATAAAAAAATATGAGAAATTATAAAAAAAAATCAATGTCTAGTTAGAAGAATATATAAATATCTCCTATCTTACGGTTTAATTAATACACTCACCAATGCAAAATAGTTAACCGGGATAGTTTATCTTACCACGGAGTATTCCTATGAATTCTAACTTTGTCCAGATGAAACTAACTCGCAATCTTCCCACATTTTACCCCCTATTGGAGATATTACTTGCTCCTTTAGAAACCAATCACCCTTCATTGTGTTATAATCATCCTTTATTCACATTGCCTTTTGACTAATCTCAAAATTCAATACCACCCTAGTACATCGCGAGGAATTGTTGGAAGATCTACACTCATACCGTCACCTCCAATCATACATCAAAGTCAAGGGGAGAAATATCATGGATGCCCCTCTTATTATTTATCTTACGAAATCTCATATAATAAATCCTAAGTGTACTGTCATAGTTCGCTGCTCACAAGTTTTCTTGTTGTGCCACATGGTCACGATAGCTTCCTTGGTCTTGCATAATCCTTCCATTCCCTTATCTCACACTCCAATATGCTTACTTTCTAATGGACAACAATCGAAAAGTGCCCTGAAAAGTTGAAATGAACGTACCCCGAAAAGCGAAGTCTCATAAAGTGTGTATTAGTTCTTTTTGATGCAAATATGAGCTAGTGAAAGCAGATAATGATTTTGAAACTGGTCGTTTTGATGGTTCAACACAAGAGTTCCCGACCCCACTTATAAGGTCCCAATGACTCACCCCACGCCTTCACAAGCGATATCCTAAAAAAATCGATAAATGGTAATAGCTTACACCTCATCAACCCTGTGAGACTGTGGGCAAAAATTATGGTAGTCAACTCTGCGCACTAGCATATAAAGTAGCATAGTTACTTTTTGCATCAGATGCGGAGTTTCAGACACCAGCGCTATGCACACTAACATTATTTTATTGTATAAGTCGAAATAAACTTGGATCTTTATCTCACAAAAATTTCTGCAAGACACCATATATACAACCCAGAAATGTTATTTTCTATTATCTAAAGAATCATAAATCGATTTTGTAAAGAATACAAGTCTCACTCGGAACCTCGATCAGGCACATTAAGTTGATCCATCCCCGTATTCCATTTGCACCAATAAATCGTGTTGAAGTACGGCCACAGAAATACCATTACCACTAACAATACGTTTGTGTAAGATCGATCTTAGGATGAAACTGAGTCAGACTATATGATCTCGGTTTTATACATATTTTTTGCCAGCTGCTCCATGGTATCAAGAAACCTCATGCGAACTTTCCTGGTATATGTACTCTTTCGACGTGCCCAAACATTCTATCCCATGAGATCATTTCTCGATTGAGAAAATGTTACTAATTGACTCACACATGTGCTGAAAAAAAATAACAGTGGCCAACACAATCTCATGTTTTCACGTCAGCATTATGAGACGATCTTCAAATTCCTCCACTTTTAAAACCCCGTGAAATCTTTTCAAGGGTATCCACATAGCTCAAAGAAAATACCTGTCTAGACGCATTAAAGGCTCTAGAAGAACAGTGCACTGATCTGCGAATGACCGGTGAAATTTCCAACATGTCTCTCTATATCAATGCCCCATTTCGTGTATGGAGAACGAAGCCGCATTTTGCCAAATTTTTCTATTAATACATATAGTAAAAGGATGTGCAACACAACGACGTTGAGCTTAACAATATTCATATGTATATCTAATCTCAGTCAGATTTATTAAGTGAGGAATAACATCAATTCAGTGTAGTAAAATGATTCAGTTCGCACACATTGCTCGAAGAAAACAATTGTACAATACTTTGTATATATCAAAATCAAGATACAAGAAAAGAATTAAGAAACATACAATTGTACCACACCTACATCGACTACAAGTATTTAGAGTGATAATTAATCCAAATAAATAAAAAACAACTAAATAAAATATAATAATTACAAACCAAGTAATTCTCACACTTCACTGTTCAAAAATGCCTAACAAAAATAAATGCTATATGTGAAAGAAGTTATTCCCCACTTTTAACCCGAAGTTATGTCCAAGTTTACCCCTACTTCAATGGTGAGACGAAACATATTTTAGTGAATAACCATCATGTTTACGACCAATCATTTCTCCAGATAATGAAGCTGCAACCTTATTTTCTGGAAATTCCTAAAAAACCATCTTCGAAGCACTTTCATTTGTTAGAAAAGTAAATTAGTTATGATTCCCAATAAAAAAGCGTTCCAAAATTCAATCTCTTCAATTTGATGGCAGTCGTCGAGGCAGCAATGGTTGTATGTCATAAAGTTAAAGCAACCCGATTGGACAATCTCCAATGCTGCATTGTTTCATTGCCATCAGAACGTTCACAAGAAAAGCTTAACGACATGAAATACTGAATGGTCTATCGATGTAGGGTGCCTCTACGTTTACGTTTATTTCGTTGTTCAATAGGTTTGGGTCTTTCATCAAGAATACACCCTGAATGGAAATCTGGTGTGGTTTGAGTTATGAACTACAATTCGTCTTATGAAATAATATGTCCATCTAATGAAGTATGAAAACGACATGTCTGGAATCATCACTAACAAATGATGTGTTTGTGTCAAATTGTGGTTCCAGTCTCATATCCATGTTGAGTACGCATTACACATCAGGACCATTTCCCAAACCAACATCCAGCAGACGCATGTCGGGTGGTCCTCAAAGTCTTCCTACTCTTCATGTGAATACTCCAAATTCTAACACCAAACTAAACAGCTTCCCCTCACCCGCCATCTTCTGTTTTCCGTTAACCTTCTCTTTCTACAAGGAGTGTGCCACCATCTCCGACGAACCAACGAAGCAGCAAATCTTTTACCCGCCCCACTCAACCATTGGGTGTCCATGAGCAACACGATATTACCTTTGTCAAACGTGAAGATTCTTAGATTAAGAAAAGAAAAAAATGGAATATGATCTTCAAAAGATTAAAAAACTTTATTGAAAAATTCAAACTAAAACGAAGAAAAGATGATATGATAAAACTTGAAAAGAAAAACTTTGATTTAAGTTTGAAAACAAGACAAAATAGACTCAAGGGAAGTTTGATCTCGCCAAACGGAAAACTGTAGTTGAATCTTATCGATCAAATATTTTACAATAAAAAAATGGTAACAAGATCCTCCTCCCTCTTAAATATTTGAGGTGCTAAGAGGGAGAGAGATCTCTTCTCAAAATAATACGAGAGAGAGGAGAAATGGAGAACTCAAAGAGAGAGAAGGGAGATGGAGAGGATGCGAGATGGAAAAGAGAAAGTTAATCGCGCAATTTCACCGAGACA